>JAVQJL010054242.1:0-16322 GCA_036024295.1 Nannoperca obscura | reverse complement strand
AATCGAGTGTTTTGTTTGCATTTTGAAAAATAACTCAATACAGACGAGTGAAGACGAGAGCTGCGTGTGTTTCTTCATCTTTCCCCGTTCGTATTTCCCCTGTTTAAGGGTACAACATTGGCAAAAACATTGTTTACATTTTACAACGTGTGGGGTTGTGGTCAAATGTGGTTTAGATTTCTACTTTGACCTCCATCTCTTGATGTAACAATGTGGGAGGAATAAGGAAGTTGTAGCTGGAGGCGAACAGTCTTCTATAAACATATAGCCGGTGGTAGCTAGCTTCAAATTGCTGTGGTTTTCCAGCAAATAAACAAAGCTAAGTCGTGTTGTGTGATCTAATCAAACACCTGAATGATTTTTGTTTAAATCCCTTTAGATTATAACCTGACTGCATATTTTTTTTCATTTAGAAATATGACAATACAGAAGTTAAAGATGTGCTCACTGCCATTAAACTGGGACCTTAATGGATTCCGTTAAAAGTACACTGCTACTTTCTTAAGCAATGAATGTGCATTTTCCAACTTACATATCAAATCATCATTCATCTGAAATGTTAATGTGTTAACGATTATGTCTGAAGTATTAAATGGGCTTAATAGTGCCAGAAACAGATTATATTAGAGCTTCACGCACAGTTGGATTCATACAGCAGAATCTTATGAGGGCTGTCTTTTCCACCAAGCTAATAAAAGCCTCTGGAGCTCTCCATCACTGTGAAAGAGGCCTTATATTTTCCTCTGTCATCCTCGACAGAAGCAGGCCTCTGATTTAGAGTCGCACAACAATGACTTTTATTAGGGAGGTAAATATTAGTGTTGGGAGAGTGAGATTCACAGCTGGGGCTGAGATGTGCTGCGTTGACTGTATATAGACAGCGCTGAGATTGTCTGAGGGATGTTGAATTTCAGTCTTTTGTCACTTCCCAGAGTCCAATCAATTGTTCTCATCAATAGCTTTGTTCCGTTGGACTGTGTCCTCATTTCAATGAGATAACAGTGAATAAAGGCATTTTCTGACTTTTAGAAAGTCTGACTTAGAAAGTTTGTGAGGAAAGTTTTTAAAGAAACACCCACACAGAACCCATGAGATTAACCTGTGAAAATATTAAGCAACGCGTATCTTTACTGTGCAGAGGTGGACACACGCACATGTTGATTGCTCATTATTCCCACCATGGCATTACAATGAAGCGTATGTTAATGTACGCACGCTCACTGAGCATTTCACATGGAGGTTGTACAATATACTGGATCCACTCAAAACAGCTGAGTGGTGCTTTTGAAGCAGTGATTATATCTTATAAGGCAGCTCCCCTCCCCCCATGGGTTTCCCTGGCTCATGCCTTAGCATTCAGTTGTCAGGCGGTGGGAGACCACAACAAGAAAAGTAAAGCTAGAAAGTGCTAAAGTCAACTAAAATAATGAAAATGACTTGAGGCCTTTTCACGTGCGATCGAACATGACATGTAGGCAAGATGCTTTACCTCTTTACAGCAAACTGAAGTGTGGAAAAGGATTAACATTATTATTTAGTATCTAACCCATATTCATCACACCTTGACACCAGCTACCACCCACCATCTATGCTTCAGCGACTCCGCGTAGCGAAGGTGAAGGGTTTTCCAAATGAAATCATTCGGAGTCCCACTCATTCTCCTGTCCCTCCTCCCCAGCCGCACCAAATAAAGCATCATTTCCCTTTGTAATGGCTGTCGTGAAGGCTTTGAGATTAGCCTAGATAAATATAAAGACCGGCGGTTTTACTACATGGCTCATTGGCGTGGCAGATGACAGTTATTACATGCTGCGGGTTAAGAGGAGAAATCTGTATAAGAGAGCAGGGAGAAAAGGCAAAGGCAGATGGATGATAATGGCAGAGCAGATGTTTTGTTTGTTTTTGTTTTTTGCTTTTTTAGAGGGTGAATAATAAACAGTTGCTTAATGATTTTTGAGCAGATTTTTGAATAAAAGAGCACCAGCAATTCCCACAGAAAACTATTATAAGATGGGAGGTGAGGGAAGGTGCAATTTCTGTCATCTCCCTTGTTAAGAAATCAAAATATTTCTGCATGCACCCAATGCTGCTATTTCTCATTTTATGATATAAATCTGGGAGATGGTGCAATGCTTTTCTGCATGAAAAATGAACCATTATTTACTATTTACAAGACGTGCATTTGAGAATATCTGGTTGAAATGGATGCTTTGCTTTTACCTACTGTGGAATGGAGAAGACACAAACACACATTTTAAAATAACTCTGACTGGGTGAATCACTGGACACATTTGAGTCAGGCAGGATTAAGAGAGTGTATAGCCAGGCTGTGGGCTGAAAGGGAGAAGCAGACCGGCTCCAGGGGTTGCAGTTGGCTACTGGGGCTTGTCTAGGTTTTGTTATGACCCATCCAGGCAGTCTCCCTTCTCAGTCAGTCACTCACAATGTGCTCACCACACAATATGTGTCTTCATGTCTGACATGTCTTACAGCTGGAGTTTGATACGCAGCCCTGGTCGAGCCTGCTGAAATAAAAGTGAGACTTTTGCGTCTTCACCCAACGTGCAATATCAGTACACTGCTTAAGTTATAAACACACAAGTGCTTTGTTGGCAAGAAAGCAACTATAACCGTATCATTCTTAGATTTGATAGTTGTCTCTCACTTGGCTGCAGCTGTGGTGTGCCAATCAGGCTACAGCGATGTCAGGTGTGCTGCTGCTCTGACTACAGTATGTGCTGTATTATAATAATAAACAATTATTCTTAAAATATGTGGAAAAAGACAATCACAAAGTAAGCATTAAGAAAAGCACTCGTGTTTGTGTGCTGAATATGAATGTAGTCGGTTAGCTTAGTTTAGCGTAGCAAGATTAAAAGCAGGGAGAAACAGCTAGCCTAGCTGTGTTAAACTTAAAGCAGGTGGAAGTAGCCAGACTTGGTCCAAAGATAAAAAACTAGATACAATGTTAGTTGTTAGTTGAGCTTTAGAGAGGCAGGTAGGCTGCCTCTTTATTGTCTTTTTTCCTCTGAACACAGCCAGGCTAGCTGTTTCCGTCTGCCTTCAGTCTTTAAACTAAACTAAGTTAACTATCTGTTGGCTGTAGCTTCATGTTTAGCATACAGACATCAGAACGGTATTGCTCTCATCTAACAAATATTGTTTTATTTTTTGAAGATAGCACTGTCAAACTACCTAACAACGTAAATAATATAATTTAGAACTGTAATGTAATGTGTCTGTGCTGCGAAATTGTTAAAGCTGCACGGACAATGACTAAGATTATATATCAGCAACAGGAAGAGGCAGAAACATGAAGAAAACAGCGGCATGTGCTGTATCTAAACACAACAGAATAAACACAGTTGTTGCTTATGTCCAATGCGTACCACGGGGCAGCTTATCAACTTCCAGGGAGGAGATGGACATGATATGATGTGTTATTGTGCTCGTTTGGGTTGATGTTAGAGCAGGTCTGCTGTGAGTTTCATAGCCTGTCCACAGGCAATCTGTTCAAATACATACTGAAAACAGAAGGTTCTTGCTGGCACACATGATCTTTCTAGCAGTATGGGCAGGACATAAAAGTCGCTACTGGTGGGAGCTGCTGGGTTTCTAAACCAGTCAGTGATCCCTTCACAGGATATGATCCTTTTGACAGCCAAGCAGAGCACAATAAATATTTTTAGGTTCACCCAAAATGCTCTGAGACAACGAAAGATGTTACAGCTCAGGTGCTTTTGAGAGTACAGACTCTCTACCTGTGTACTCGCAACTTGTTTGTGTCTAACCTAACAAGATCTGTATTAGGCTCTCGTCACTGTGGCTGTTTTGTGGATTAGAGCTGCTTTGGAGCTGTTCAATTGAAATTCACCTTATTTGCACTAAACTTTATCAAAGCAAATATTAAAAACGTGCTGTAAAACAGCTAAGGATGAAAAACTAAAAGCAGAGAAATATAAAAATGTGTCCCAACACCCAACAAAACCATATTAGATCTTGTTTTACTAGGCCAAGGAAGAAGAAGAAAGAAAAAAACAAAGAAAAAGAAAAATGCCTGTATTGAAAGACAGAACTATAATAATTATAGTAATAATAATAATAAAATACAGGAAGCAGATCAGTTTCTGGTTTCCATTAAATATTTTTTGCGTTTATTTACAAATCAACCATGATTCTTTATCTTGACCTTAAAAAATAGATTGGTTCCTCAAAAAAAGCCTCTGAAGTGCGCTAATTAAAAAAAAAAAAATGTACCATACTGCCTGCAAAGTTCCCTCACATGTATTGGACAGGCCTGTACCTGTCGCTCTCTGTAACAACCATGCCAATAAGTACAGTGTGACTTGCCAAAAAAAAAAAGAAGGAGGATTGTCATCTTTGAAGGATGCTGGGATTGAAAGTCACTACAGAGTATTTTAAATGATGTGGTATGACACATACAAGGACATATACAGCTTTTAAAAGTATAGTTTCTCAAGATTTTTTTTTACTTTGTAGCCATAGCAGGTTGTCATGTTACAGCTCATACACTATATATTGATACATTCGCCTGGCGTATTTTCTATAACCCCCTGCAAAGCGTTGCAGAGCTGTAAGTCTGTTCACTCAATGCAACAATCAGAAATGACCTTAATGTTGACAACAAGGACACCAGCAATGGATTACTTGTCAATTTGACTGCATAACAGAATCATGGAGTTGGAAGATGAATTACCCTGCAAACCAGGCAAGACAAGTGGTGTGTGTGTTCATTTAAACCCGATTTATGTATTTAACGGCTTACGACGGGTTGTACGTGACAGAGTGCCACCAGGCGCTTAATTCAGATGTATTACAGCCAACGCAGAGGACTTCTGACTGACAGGCAAAACATAACGCTTGGAAACAATTATTCATGAGCTCGACAGAACTCCGCGTTAGCTGACCGCTCAGTTTGATGATAAATGTTTCGTTTTTAGGCCAAATTAATTTCCTACATCATCATCCATAAAGATCTATTTGTGGTTGTGTGCAGCGGTTGTAAGCTATAGCGGTCCGTTCCTTTGATAAGTGCCCTCAGTGCTATCATCATTGTCGTCAACAATGCTGCCACTGTTGCTGATTTAATCATAGGATGTCAATGTGTCTGCACTGCTGGAAGCTTTGTGTTCCATGTTGATCATTAAGTGTTGCAGACCGTCTGCACAAAAGGAAGGCTACTTTTGATCAATATGTCAACAACGATGACAGGCTTTTCTCTGAGAAATGTCGGCCGTGCTTGGCTACATTTATGCATGTGGGACGTCCTCCTTTATAATTTTGCTGACTTCAGTTTGTGTAAATGCCCGTTTTTGCGTCACATGCAAGGGTGGGGCCAGAGGGGTGGGCCAGGGGTGGAAAGATACATGTTTCATCGTTTCAGCCCCATTCTCTGCAAAAACTTTTTCATAAATTTGGATAAAGAAAACTTTTTGAGGGAGGGACCGAAAAGATTAAACGTGTATGTTTTTAGGTTGGTAACTTGCTCATTGCCAGCCTAGATAGGCCTACAAAAAATGAATATCCAAAAGGTATACAGGCCAGATTCAAAGAACAAGAACAAGACGATAACACATGCAGCCAAAGTCCAATCTCTAAAGACAAATGCGTGCTGCGTGGCGGCAGCAATTAAACAAAACAAAAAAAGAACGTCTCAGCGCCTGCATCACAGAATTCCAAATGTGGCATCTTCTCTCCAGGTCGGCGCTGATGAAGGTTCTCATTAGGGCATCAGTGTCCAGACTGTCCAAAATATCAACATGAACATGCATGAGAGCAAGGAGTGTCAGTCTTTTCTGTGGTATTGTTGTGTGTAACCATGTCTTCAGACTATAGACTGTATATAAAGATGGACGTTAATCTATATATACAGTATATGCTTACTATTACAGTCAGTATTCCTGCCTTTACTTGTGTGCCAGTTGGGGCCCCCCAATTCTGAAGTCTCTAAACCAGCCCCTGGTCACATGTAAGCAGACATGTAAGTGTGCCTCAACGTGTGCACACAAATCTGGATTCTGTCAGGTTTGTGTGTGTGTGTGTGTGTGTGGCCCTCAATAGTTTCCACACGGCCATTTATCAGTTTAATATGCTCCACTCACCTCTTGATTCCATCCCCATTCTCCACCACAGCCTGTCACTTCATCCCCGGTGGTTGCAGCGCGGAGCACGCGACACCACGCGCCGCGCCTCCACGCCGCCTTGTTATCTGATATCTTTCTTCCTCTTTAAGCCCGATCTTCTGGAACCTTCATCAAGCAGAGGGAAAAGAAAAGCACAAACAAAAACATCATTAAACCCCCAAAATTCTTTCTTATTCATTTGAGCATTCAGGCTCCAGGAATCACATCTATTTAGAGGAGGCAAATTGATTCAATTTGCCGTGGTTCCATCGCGCTTAATTCACCGGCCTCTCTGTGAGCTGTAAAACATGCATCGTCAGGGAGATGGTTTTATTTGGAGTTTTTTTTTGTTTTGCAATTTAACAGCAGATGCGTCTTCCTATGAAATCTCATTCATTAATGTAACTGAGCAGATGAAGGCAGCAGGAAGAAAAGCAGCTGCGAATAAAGCCTCACAACAAAAAGCTGTAGATTGGCTTGTCAAATAGCTGTAGCACTGATTTATCTCATATTATGATTGTTTAAGCTAAACAGATGATTTATCTCTCAGAAAATTAACAACAGCAACTGCTGTTAAATAAGTATGATATGGATACATTTTAAACAATTTAGCAATTAAAACAAAGCTGCGCCCACAGTTAACCATACAGCAAGACTACCAGTTAGACTGATCCAGTGAGGTGCAAAAACTCAAATTTTGGGGCGTGATATTATGTGAAGTCAGTTTATAATTCATTTGTTTCAATTGCAATTCAATTCCCATGCTTTAAATGGTGGCGTGACCAGGCCTTCACTCAAATGTCAAATAAACAGTAGATTCAACATTGAATACAGAATGCTGGGCAACAGTTTATCAATCGACCCTCACCTCCCAGTTCTTCCACTATTTGAAGTCAGCCTGAGCGCTAGTAAACACTCTAAACTTTGATTTCCTCGAATATCAGAACCCCAACGTCGGCTTTCCCCCGAAGAATCTGCCAAAGCACCTAAAGCAAGGCTAAATCAATAGCATGTACAGGTTAATAGCAGTCGTGTTTTTGTAAGCCGGCACATCAGCTATTAATTAGCTGGTGATTAATGTCAGCTGGCAAGAATGATTCACAGCCTGAGGAGACCATCGTCCTTGTGCTCCGCCAGGATAAATCAGCCCATATTAAAGGGGGAGATAGAGGTTCTTTCTCAATATGTATCTGTGTGTCCTTTATGAAAGCACAGTCGCAAAACAATAGAACAAAAGAACACACGATAATCGCTCACAGGCAAACAGAAGCATGTGTCTGACCAAACATACATTTCAAACTGCAAAGGCCTGATCTCTATGCTCACATTCTGGACAAGTTTGCTTTTTCCGAGGCAACCCGGGAAGAAATGTTTTACACAACGACACAAACATGGACTTGGCATCGATTTTAACATCATCCAAAGAGACAGAGGCAGGAATAAATATGGAGGAACAGGGAAAAACAGACGGTGGAAATCATGTCGGTTGGCTGCTTTGATAAACGGATTGAAGGAGCTCTGAAGCTAACAAATGAGAACAAGACATGTTTGCTAAAGTCCAATTCTTGTGTGAATGCCAGTGGCAGGGCCACTACACACCCACCACCAGACAGCAGGCACGTTTGATTGGTCCCCTTCCGTCCTCTGCTCTCCAGTTCTTCCCTCAGATATAGTCTAAATGAATCCCCTGCAGCTAAGACACAAATTCTTCCTCTCTTTGTTTTTTAGGATATTGTTTTCACTCTTTGGCATTCATGTTTCAACGAAGGGATAATTGGAATGCACACCTCCATATTCAAGATCCAAAGTGGAGAAAACAGAGAGGATATTGGATTGCAATTCAAGTGTTTGTGGTGTCTGGTTCTTGTGGGTTTGTGTGCTTCAGTATTTGGTATGATTACAAAGGGCTTGTATACACTGCAAGAAAAGAGGGTGCCATAACTCCACAGGAAGAATTGATCGTGTTTTTTTAAATTAAAATGCTTCTTTGAAATGATGTGTGGGGAAAAAATATTGTATTTGTAAAAATGTATTTGTTAAAGTTTGTAAATGAAGCATCAAAGAAGACAGAAAATAAAAAATAATGCTGTCTTTTAAACCCTGCTTCCCACCCCCACCAGAGGATCTCAAACTCAAAAGCAACATCTACCCCAAATAAACATCATCACAAAGACTGCTCAGACATAAAAGAAGATGAAAAGAGGACATGTGTCAAATACAAATCATGTTTTCGGCTTTGGGAAACCGAACACAGTGTAAATGGATCAGGGAGCCCTCAAAAGCAATTACTGCTATGATTCCCATAGTGGAAAAACAGGTGTCAAAAGATCCAAACCTCAGAGGTCAGATTTCATATTCTATCTCCAGTAAAACAGGACGGAAATAGATAAACGTTCAAAATGAGGGAGATGGTTTTATGAGAATTGTTAAAATCCAAACAATTTTACTTTCAGACAGAACACAGTATGTGATTCTGAGTTCCAACACTCTTTATACCCCCCCCAAAAAAGAACATTGTTGCTGCAATGAGCCGATTTCTACGGCAATAAAACAATGACATGAGGGTGGATGGTGTGTAAATATAAAAAAGTGAGTGATTACCATTACAAACTAATATATATATATAAAATATTATATTAATGTGGTTCAATATTTAATAACAGAATTAATTTGATAAAAGAAATGTCATGGTGTTTATTTGATCAAAGTTATGTAGATCTTTTAAACATTGAAGTTTATGCACTTTGGTGTATACATGTAGTCAGATTTATCTAGATAAGGAAGAAGCTGAAAAGGATGTGTAGCACTGCAACGCTGCTGCCAAATGAATCCAAGCCAAAATGAATAAGACATCTAAGTTGCAGTGTGTTGAGCTCTCAGGGCCATCATCGCGCTGTCAATCTATTTGAACACACAAAATCAAGCTGTCAAAATGTCCACCTAATTTGAGAGGGAGATGAAACTGCCCTCTCATCCAGAAAATACCATTTATATCATTGTTTACATAACTACATGACAAAACAATAAAGGGTTTGATAAAAGCAGTATCATTTTGAACTTGTGGAATTCTGGTGATTGCCTGCTAGCTCCCACAGTTTACTGAATCTGGTCTAACTGAGTTCATCTGAGCCTTAGCTGCCTCACTTGAGTGACAAGCTCACGTTACAGTACAGCTGTACTTTAAAAAGTCAGTAAACAGATGGACAGTGCATTTTAGGAAGGCCCCCACCCCCACCCCCCGCTGGATTACAAGGCACATGCTGTTGTGCCTTGTAATCCAAGGAGAACTTTGAATTCAAACAGTTATAGATCAAATACTTTCCCCCCCCCCCCTGTAGTTGAACAGTAGTTTTTTGATAACAGCTGTAATATAATAGAAAATGGAAACATTTTAGAAAAAGCTTTGAGCATTTTTAGACAGAAAATTAAATAGATTTTTTGATGAGAATTGTCTTAACCCCTAAAGGAGCGTTTGATACTTTTATCTATAAGCCTGAAGAAAAAAAACAGCAATGATTGAAACTGAAATGATTTGGGTCTTAAGCCAGCTCCTGAATTTATCTCTAATATTGATGCCCTTTCTTGAAGAGAGGCCCTGTGTCAAAATGTTGCTGCCTTTATCTTTTCAGTTCATATCATACTTAGATACTGCATATTTTAAATATACTTGTGTTTAATCAAATTAGCACAAATAAACTAACACACCACAGGAGATAGGTTAGTATTCCAGCATGTGGGGCTAAATGAGAAATATAATATAGTTGCCTAATGCCATGAGCTCTGTACTTGATGTGTACCTAAAGGAAATAGGGGATCAAAATGGGCCCATAGTTAGCTTTTGCCCATGGCCACCCTAGGAGGTTAATATCGTTAGGTGTCTTAGCTGCTAATATTGAGTTTCAATCATTCATAGGCTTTCCTCACTTTCCAGATAGAAACTGTTGAGTTTTGTGAGTATGCACCCATAAGCAAATGCATTGGAATGTATATCACATTCAAGTGATGTATCAGTAGTAAATCTAACGCACAGCCTGACGGGATGAGATGGTTTTACACCTCTGGAGGATGTGAGATCTGCGGCTCGGTTATAGGACGGCCGTAATGACCAACAAACAGCGTGCAGTGTTCCAGGCCACAGCTTTTGATTCCCTGTACAATCCCACTGCGACATTACATTTCCCGTGTGCAGAAGTTGCATCAAGGTCGTTTCAAATCACGCCCGTCCCCATCAAAAGAGACAAGTTCAAACCTGATGCATCCCCACGCCCGAAAAGACAACATAAATAAGCTTCATTGATGAGTGAATATAAAGCTGTGTGGGTGGAGGGGGGATAGAAAATATTTGTTCACCTCTTAAAAGAGCCGTCAACAATCACTTTTTCAGCAGAGAGATGGAGTCACAAGGCGGATGGCGGTTTTGTGGTCTAAGGCAGAGGGGAAGCATCATTACCATAGAAAACATTACGGCGAACGACGGACGTCCAGGCCATCAAAGATGATCATCTCATAAATTCCAGGCACTGTATAATGGGCCTGTCACTCCTGAAGGCTGAAGGGAAAATAATGCCCACGGCTGATTTTTATCTTCCACAGTGCTTCTGCTGATTACTGCTAAATAGGCCTCAGCTTGTTTAGCTAATAGACACCGCGGATGCAAAACCACAATGTGGTGGGGCAGCTTTTGATGGCCACTGTCCGAATCCATATGTCCCTTTCAATCCGCCATGTCTTATCATTAAGCCAATAATTTGATGAGCAATTAAAGCAAAGCCGTTGTAAACAACCACTCAGCCAGCTTGATGGGTGGCATGTCCAAGTGGGAGAGCCTGTGGTCTTGCAACCGCTGCTTAAATGCCAGCGGTGGGTAATCAGCCATCAGCAGAGACCCTGGATGGGCAATCGTGACATCGGATAATATTGAAACACACACACACAGATACACACCGTAGATGTTTATGGCTTCACACATCCACACATGCACACATACATGCACACGGGCCGAATAACAATAAGATGTTAATTTAAAACAGGGCCCGGCTAAATAAAAAACTATTGCCGTAGGTAGCAAGCCCTCTCCTTGTCTTAAAGGTCACAAATGATGTCTTAGTCTCTGAAAACATGGAGTCTAGACAATGTTTTTTGAGGGAATATTTCTTGCGGTAGGGTACCATTAGACAGGCAGTTTCCCCCTTCTCGTTAATTACATGATTAAGCTCTGCTAAGGTTAAAGACCCATTCAAAGCCCTGCATTGCTAATTGGGACACAACTGATGCTGCTGTCTGGACTTCATCTCCTTGTATTCCCCTCACACACACACACACACACACACACACACACACACAGTTACTAATTTAATAGGTTACATCATGTGAAGGCACAAGTCGTTTCATATGAAACACCCTGTTGTGGCACCACATTTAACACAAATAAGCATTTAGCTAATGCACTTACCCAGCAGTGAGAGCAGCAGTAGAATCATTGCCACAGTAAACCACCAGTTTAAAGCAACCAATACTATCAGTGTCTAACAAACAACATATGCCTTTCATTTAAGCACGTATGCAAGGATGTAAGTTTGGTTTTAAAAGTGGGGAAAACTAATGTAGGTTTTCACGCATATAAAAGCTTCCCCTCTTGTACTGTTTGTACAGTGAATATTCCAAATCTCTATGTGCACAAGTTTCACAAAAAAAACAAAAAAACATCTGAAATTAAGGATAGACTTCCACCATCACAATCGTTTATGACAAATTTTGAGAAGCCTTTTAACATCTGTCAATACTTTATGTAACATCTCTTCCAAAATGCTGTAGAGCAACCCAGAGATTTTCAAAAATACATGAATGGCTCATGGGAGGGGGAATACAACTGAGAGCTAGCTAGCTGTACGGATTCTCCTCGGACTGAACTGTAATGAGCACCATGAAAGGCCAATGTGGCTCCCAGCTAGCTGCGCTGGGTGGAGACCCTCTGCAGTGAGTGGTAACTTAAGTTCTTCATTAAAACGGAGTAACGAAAGAAAATCACAGACTTCAACACCCCCCCACCCCCCCCCCCCCCTTCTGCTTCTGCTGCTTCACTTGAGTCCTCGACAGAGACAAATAAACTTAGCTTG
This sequence comes from Nannoperca obscura, assembly GCA_036024295.1. Lineage (NCBI taxonomy): Eukaryota > Metazoa > Chordata > Actinopteri > Centrarchiformes > Percichthyidae > Nannoperca > Nannoperca obscura. The sequence continues at coordinate 4,063 of JAVQJL010054242.1, read as the reverse complement.
TGTAAATGGAGCAGAAAGCATTCAGAGGGGGAAGACGAATAGGGCACACATTCACACAGTTTGGGAATCCACTTTTATCCCTCACTATATAGAAATAGCCCCCCTCTGTTTCCTCTCTCTCCCTCTTGCTTCCCCCTCTCCCAGGCGAACTGAGAGATGGTGATCTTTCCAAAGGTCATTTGAACCATTTGTCTTATCTCAGAGTTTCTTCACTGAGATGGCAAGCACAACACAGAAACTTTGCCTCGGGCTTTGGCTTTGTACATTTCATAACCAGCCAGCAACACAGTTTCTCTTAGCAATAACGTCTTCCTTCCTCGGTTATTAAATTATGACGTACTAAATATGGCATCATTGATTCCCCCCCCCCTCAACAAGCAATCAACAAAAAGGACAATTGTAAACAATACCATAAACTAACTTATAAATAATGAATGCACAACACCCACTGCGAGGACTTCTGCGGCCGTGCTTGAGTGTTTACCTGCTTACCTGCTATTATGACAAACGAGGGCTGATTATTACCCAGGGTGCACTGGGGACAGCAGTCATTACAGCAACTTCCTGTTTCTGCTGCAGTTAGCCGGTTGTCCTCAGTGTTATTCACTAAACACCTGTGCTGGACGCCTCAGGCTTTGGCAAAGAAAGATGAGAAAATTAATATTTATAAAGAGGAACAGCTTACGATTCATTGCCAGAACAGAATGAGCTGCATGTTGTAACAAAACGAGTACATCAAAAATATTACAAAATATGTAAGAGAGTTAAAAAAAAGTTTCAATTAATCTAGTCTAATATCTGTGTTACAATGTCATGTGTGTTTTTAATTATTTGAAACATTTGTGGCGTTGGTCAAAATGTTGTCCGACTTCACAGTGACGGTGTGAAATTTGAAATAAAGTACAAATAATTACAGTATCAGTTCTCCTGGCAGCTGCATGGGTGGATTTTATTGTGCTCTCACTCTCAAGAACACTCATTAGTGATTACCTAAATGGATTACAGGCCCAAACACTCTGACTGCAGTGGAACAGAATTTAAATGATTGTTACATTTGTTCTACACTGATTTTTTTTTCTGAGATTTTATAACAAAAGAAAACAAAAAACAGACTTGCTGTCTCACACTGCAAAATATTGCCTACATTGACAAATACAGATATATGAGTACTGAAGAATGTCAGGTCTGAATTATGGCTTCAACTAGCAATTAGTTTCAGTATTGGTTTATCTATTGGTCATTTTTTTCAATTGATTTTGACCATTACAAATTCTTAAATTTACATTTACTCCTCTCTTACTGATGAATCCAGAGTGGATGAATATTCACATATGGTTTCTCCTCAAAAGTTATTTTTAGTATTGGAAGATGTCTCCTATTTCACATTCACGCCTTAAACTGAGATTTAAGGTGAGCACAGGGAGACTTTCCTTCAGCTGATGCATGTGAAACCAGCCTTCTAGTGTCAACCTCTGCAGAGTGAAGGTCAGACATCCAAGTGAAGAAACAAAGAGCAAAATGCATTTTGGAGTGGAGGGGGGCTTTAAATGATTAATTGACTAACTGATGAATCAACTAATTGTTTCAGCTTCAGCTCTAAAAAAATCCAAGTCTGTTACCTTGTCTGTATTCAGTTGTTGTACTCCACCTTTGTGATAATAATGAATATACATATACCCTGATTATTATAAGGAAGGTGAGAATAAATGCAAAATGTGTGTAGGAGTGTTAAGAGGCCTAGCCAATCAGGTTTTAGAATAGGTCAAACCTCCCCCTTCCCTCTCTCCCAGTACTATCTCAGTGAAGCAGGCCATGATGACAAGACTCCTTCAATTAACCTGCTGCACTCTGGCCAATGACATTTAGGCTCAAGCATGACCTGAATCACAAACTAACTTCCCCTCTGCCCTCACAAGCGTTTCACTTCTAATTGCCACCTCACCAGCAACAAAAGCCTGATAGTGAAAAGGGGGCACTGGCATACAAAGGGCTTTTTCATCAGATGCATTGACTGCATGCATGTGTGTGTGCACGGTTGTTGAGCACAGACTCCCTTATCCTCACTCCCCAACTCACATGGAATTACCCACAGTGTTCCTGGCAGCCCTTACTGCTCTCACAGCAGCCCCAAAACAGAAATATTCATCTTTTATAGGATGTTTACATCACATGATTGATTTTGATAGTCCTGCTGTTGAGAATATCCATGGCTGATGCTATGTTGTGGATACAGAATATTCATATAGCTCTATCTGTTATATCAAGACACATTCCCTTCTGTTTTCTCTCATTGATTTTGGCTGCTAGTGCCACCAAGTGGCTAGACTGACTCTGTTTGCAGAGGATAACACTGCAGTCTCCTCTCTCTCCTTTTCATCTCGGCCGGCTTAGTCTATGTGCTGGACAGATTCACCATAAAGGGGCTCGATGTGCCTTTTTAAATGATCAAGGCAGCTCAGTGTCGTCTACAATTCATCTATATCACAGGCCGAGGATACACGTGTATGTGTGTCATTCGGCTCAAAATTACTTTTAGGGCCAGTGATAGATGTGTTGCTGATTGTTGAGTAGCTGCTAGATTGAAGAGCAGTCCACCCACATTACCGGCGCTCTCCCTCTCCCTCTCTCAGGCCTGCGTCTCGCGGGGATGGAGAGGTGGGCAAGAGCTGCGAGTGATATACGAGCCAGCCTGAGAGAGATGAGAAGGACCTGCCATTCCCTGTCAAGAGGGGACGTTGCAAGGCGACAGGTTACGCACATTGAAATGCCATTTTGTGCAGTTTACTACTTCACTCTGGCCCCTACCTCGGAAACCAGGATGAGGAATGTGTCTTATGAAAAATGGCTCCCATTACTGGCTTGACCCCAGCCGATCTTTGCAGTTGACCCCCACATCTTATAAGTGTGACTCTAATGCAATGACTCAACCTTTCCACCCTACGCACATACACTTGCACGCTCGCATGCAGAAACACTCACACCCATTCACTCCTCTGTTCCTCAGGCAGGTGCCTTTAGATTAGTAATGACCATCTAGCTGCCAATAGGACCGTAGTGAGTATCTACTGATTGCTCTCTTCTAAATCAGTGTAAATGGATCTGCTTCACACCAAAGGACAAGAAATTAATCTTGCACTAATCGCTAGTATGGACCACTTACCAGGTGCTGCCTATCAGCTGGAACTGAATTTGTGCTGATTAATTAAGGGCATATTACCACTGCACATTTACCAGCGTTAGGGAAAGTTACAGTAAAAACTAAATAAATAAATACATTTATAAAAGTAAATCACTTTGCATCACTGAATTGTTTTGCAAACGTTAAAGGTATCTAATGAGATACCTGCTGGAGCACTATGGCTTGTACTCCCAAGTGTGTTGTTGTTTTTGTAAAAATCCATTTCAAGGCTATTGCCGTTTTTAACACAATGAGCCAATTTTACTCACATCAGACACATATAAATGGAAAAGTATGTCTGTCCCAGGTTCCATTGTAACTTTTTTAAATTTATAATAAAAGTGAAACAATGTTTATGTTTATCTCGAAACCCACCTCACATACAAAGTGCATATTTGAAAAAGAAACCATATATTTACAGTCAGATCAGGTCATATCTTACACTCTGTTTCTTCTATATACAGTATCTTTGTGCAGTGTACTTTACAGTTGTATAATTCTATAGCTCCTATAGATATTGATCTGTACCAACTACCAACTCATAATAACTTCTTTGCCTTGTAATATTCTATCAGGATGTAAACTCTGCAAGGCTTGAGCAAATAACCAGAGGCATCACAAGTGAACTTAAAAACTTACCAGCTTTTAATTCTAATTATCGCTTAAGATCCTTTTTTTGTACATTTTTTGCCGCTTTTTCTCTAATGCTGGCTGCTCTTTTATTAAATCAGACCCACCGTTGGTAATATTTCTCACTGATCAGCTGTTTTTAATACAATTTTAATCAAATTAAAAATTAATTAGAAATAATGTTAATCAAAGGTTATATATATATATATATATATATATATATATATATATCTATATATATATATATATATATAT
>JAVQJL010054239.1:0-24659 GCA_036024295.1 Nannoperca obscura | reverse complement strand
TAAGCGGAGATAAATAGGTGATTATTTTCATTATTTCTGATTGAGGTTGGATTAGATGAATTTTCCTCCCATGATAAGGTTGTTCTGCCAGGCCCGCCCCCCCCCCCCCCCCCTTGCCTGTGCATGGGGGCAGTGAGCACTGCAGCTACCAGCTCCCTCCCACCCCGTCCGTCAGGTTGGGGAGGGGTCAGCACCCCTTCCCTCCCCTCAGCAGGCAGACCCTTCCCCCCTAGTTAAGGGTAACATGTTCCCTGGGTAAAAGAGGTTCCCTATATTGTCTCCCGTAGTGAATGACCTGCGCAGAGAAAGAGAGGCCTCATTAGAATGCAACACACTCCTACGACATTTCCTTTACATTAAACACGGAAATCAGCATGTTTTTCAGGAAACTCACCCCAGTGATGAGGCACACTGCTGTGGTAACAGTTACACCCCATAAAAGGTTGCCAACCGTTCCTTCAGTGGCATGGGGAACTGATCCGAGAAGCGCCTCCAGTTGTCCTCTCCCACCTGGTTCTTAAACCCGTGAAGGATCTGAAATGAAACACCGGGAGAAGTTATAACTGAGTGCTGCCTTTCAAAATAGATCTTGTGCACGACGGGTTATTATAAGTGTGTAAACTGAAGACACTGCCATTCCTTAATTTGGCCACTGCTGGGCAGACAGGGTGACTGAACAGTAATGCAGCAGTGAACCAAGTTTCTACAATTTTTATTTTGCTGGTTTCACTCGGGTGGTTCAGCCGTTTCAATTGTAATCGAAGCCGGCAAATGTCGGCCATTTTGGTTTAAACACCGTGCAGCTCTCAGCTTTTACCTTGCCGAACATGTCTCTGAGATCCTCCTTTGGATTTACCCAGGAGGCCACTGCGTCACAGAAGAATATAAAGTCCTGTTCCAGAGAAGAGAGGTGAGGCAACATTTCAACCGGCGGAGCAACTGGCAACATAATGACCACCATCGAATGGCTGGACCTCACCTGCACTACACCTCCCGGATTTACACTGATCATTGTGCAAATTCCTCTGAATGCAGAGTCTTTTTCCTCATTGTCTCTTATATTTCGTAGAGAGGTGCACCTGACAACAGGGACGACCAAGTTAAACATCAGACATAAAGAAAAAGTAACAATTTTAGAAATTTGTACAAATCTAACAACTGCAAGTACCTATACAAATCAATGCATTATATATATACATTATATATATATATATATTATATACAAATATAGCCTATTTCCATCCTTAATACACATGTAACGTTTAGGTGTTTTCTTATCATCAATACTAGTCTTCCTTATCAGTAAAAACACATTAGACTCTATGTTGAGGAGAACATTGCGTCTATCATGACCTGAGAGATAACCGCAACAAGTCAAGCATGCACACAAAACAGATTCAAATCAAATCAAACGCTTTTACTTTTAACAAACTACTTTAAGCTCTTATAACTTCACTTTGGTCTATGAGCAGTGTGTTCGGCAAAACCTCATCTATAGCACCTTGAACATAACATTACTTTTTGAATGTTTGACTAGAGAAGGTTTAGGGGTCGTTTATTTTGGGACAGGCACATGCAGCTGGGTGACTACTACTAAACGAGAAAGGGATTTAGGAATGCTCCTTTGCAGCAAAGACTGCATCCTTTCTCTGTTGCTGAACCAGCAGGCATGTGACAAATCTGATCCCATGCATCTTTTTAGGTTAGCGACAATTAACAATGACAAAAAGACTAGAAATTAAACAAATTAATGTAGAATACATGAAGGTGCTACTGAGGCAAAAAACAAAAATCACAAGTAGGACCTAAAAGAGGACAGGGTTAGTCACATGATTGGCAATGATTACAAACTGATAAGAAAACAACAACAAAAAAAACAACTGAAAAGACTTCTTTTAGAAGAAAGTGAGGAGAGGAGAGCAACAGGGGAGAAAAAGAGGAGCAACAGGAGACAGACGAGAAGACAGGAAGAAAGCAGAGGAGATGAATTAAATAAAAGATTGAATAATACACACCAGGGTCTTATAAACTGCTGTAGCATGGGTGCCACCTCTTGAGGACAAACGTAACCAAGACGACCAATTGTTATTGCTAAGGTAACGCAATCACGGTTACACACCACCAAACGCCAACCAAGACATGAGCAATGAGGAGGGGGAGGAGAAAAAATAAAGAAAAAACAAACAACTCAGAGACATAAATCAACAGAATCTGTGTATGATAATAAAGAGAAGATTTCACTAGCGTTGATTATTAATGCCCCTTCTGTCATGGGGAGGAATGTAAAATATGACACTCTAAAAAAAACATACAACACGTTTAAGGGAGAACACATTGACAACTTTGACAGGACATTCATAGAAAAAGGCAAACAATGGCATCTGCTTTCAGAAATCATATGGCTCGAAAAAGTATTCAAATTGATTAAGAAACTGATTGGAATTCATTAGCTTCATTTAAAATGTGGGTCTCAATGTGAAGACACAGGCTAGCCAGAGGTGCAGAATGTGTATGTGACTGGCCTAAACAACAGCAGTTCACTTGGGCTTTCAGAGATTTCTCCCTTAAACTCACAAATGTTCATTTTCCATAAGAAACAGAAATGCTTTTTCTTTCTTTTTTTTGTTCTTTTGAAAAGAAATGACAGATTACTCCAAGCCAACTACATGGAGGGAGACTAGAATCCAGCACAGCAGGTTCTTATGAGGCAGAGAGGAGGGAGGACCTAAGTTTAAGAGACACAAAACTATGCAACATTCTCATTAACAAACAGGCATTTATGAACAGTCCAATGACACATGCAGAAAGCAGATGGTATGCTCATTAGAATAAAGTTCAGTGCAGGATAAGCTGATCAGAGACTAGCTGAAAAGTGCTGCCATGCACTGTCCAAGAATGTACTGCCACACCCACCTTTAACTGGCTGTGGTATTACATGGCTGTCTATTTAAATTTAGGCCCAGTGATAAACTGGTTCTCTTTGAAATCTCCACGACAGACACGAGATTTGCACGTGGTCAAAACATCAGATTGTGTTCAAATCATTTGGTATCCTTTAGCTCGCCGTCGTGTTTTCAATGAATACACTGAAAACACGCAACCAACAGTTATTCAACGTTATTCAGTTCCCATGAAACTCTACTGGCATGACACAGTTGTAGTTATCGTGTATCCTGCATCAAACGTTGGCCATTCTTAACAACATTTAACATCTATTGGCAGATATGCATCCACATTTAAAGAACAGTAAATCAAAGCAACAAATAAACTGACAGCAAACAAACAGGAACACATCTACAGAGTCCCTAGCTTTTCTTTCATTGAGGCAGGTTACACTTCACCCTCGCACACATCTTTTTCACGAGGTCTCTTTTGACTCCTCAAATTATAATTTCCAATTCAATTGGTGAAAAACAAGAGCACAGTGTAACCCATTTTTTAAAAAGAATGCTCTAGGCTACATTTAGTCAGTTTAGGTGTTCTCTCAATCATTTCTAATAGTTATTGTCTTATGGTAACAGTTAACTATGTGAGGCTGTGAACTCACCTATCTATCTCACACACTGCCTGTGCTTTGCATTTTGTTCTTCACTATTCTGCGTCAGTCCACATTAGTTCATTCCAAGGCTGGGCACTTACATGGCTCGCTCGATTCAAGACTGTCAACAATTTTCACAGCGGGGCTCGCTCAGGGTTTCATTTTCTTTCATCCCCATACAGGCCGCGCTGCCAGGCTGCAAATCAGTAGCTGAAATATTTTGCATGCTTTTGTGAAACCAGCGAAACCTGTAAGGCTCATGGCTTGGGAAGGGTTTTCGGATAGAGTTGAAAAGGGCAGGGCAGGCAGCCTTAATGCGTGTGGTAAATCCTGGCTGAATGGACCTGAGTGTGTGAGCACCTCCCTGTGTGTGGCGAGCTGGCTGGCTGGCTCAGCCCCACCACCGAGTGGTACCTGTGTTCTCCAGTAGGGTCTTTGGGGTATTGGGCCTGTTAATGATCTCCACCAGCTGGTGCAGCACCATGGCAATGTACGGCTGCATTTCAGGCCCTGAGGGTGTAGGAAAAATAAGAGACGACGGAAAGAAATCTGTTGACTGTTTACTCTGGCCAATGTACTTTGATAACACAACATGCAGTGCAAATGGTGACACATTGTGTATATTTGAAGAAAGTGAAGCACTCACCCATTTGTATAGATATCTCTCCAATTGCCCATGTTGCGTTGTTGCACACTGATATTAATTCTGGGTTTAAATTAGTTCCCAGTATGGGCATAAAATCAGCTGGAAGAAGGAAAGCAAGTCAACTGCAAGCAACTGACTAACAACTCATTGACAAACAGTGTTTCAGAGTGAAATGCACAGAACATACCGATGCATGGTTTGACGTGTTGGAAACAAGCCTTGGTTAGATCGCCCAGCAGAGCAAAAGAACTCTGACGCACTTCTGGCATTTTGTCCTGAAAGAGAGAACAACAGGAGGTGAACAATAGAACGTGACTGTCAGTTTATCAGATAAAGTGAAATACTTGACCTCTCTTCACCTGCATGCACTGGTACATTAGAGTGAGGATGTTGCTACGAGCGACCAGCTGCTCAATGGTGCCTCCCAAACCCTCAGCCAGTCCACTAAGAAGATCCAGAGCCACGATCATGAAGTCTTTGTCAGGGGCCTCATACTGGTCTGGCTGTGACTGATGAAGCTGGAAGAGTGGAGGATGGAGAGGAGTTGAATTTAATTAGCTTGAATAACTACTAGATAATCACATTATTATTATTTATAAAACCTGAGTTATGAAGTACAGTCAGCTCTCTATCCTGAAACTACATTTCCCATCTACCATCCACAAGGTTTAGTTTACCTGTACACCTGTACATTAAACCTGCATTAATAGAGTTTTTTGGCCACTTGGGGGCAGTGCAACAAGCTGTAAACAAAACAGTGAACTATTAAGACCATATAAAGTTGATACGGCGAATGTGTGAGCACAGCAATTACCTAGACGCAACATTAGCATTGACAATATCTAATCTCCTTTTAGCTTTGTTTTCCAGAGGGAAACATTTGACACTGGGCAGGTAGCGTACAGAGGGGTTATCAAAGAACAGCTGCCTGCTGCGTCTAGAAGGGAGACTGATGAGAGCGTGAGACTAGAACAAAACAGTAACGTTGAGGGCCACAAAACCAAAACAAAGACGCTGGACAAGCTCCATAGAGACGAGTCAGGTGGTAATTCTCCGTGGGTTTGTCAATACGAGCAAATCCTTTGAAATAACAAAAACCTATTGATGAGATCAGCTTTAAGTTTAGCTTGTTTGTACAACTCAAATGAGCTCCTTTTGTATATTTATTAAAAAAAACAGTAAAAGTGTAGTGAGAGAGTGTGTGTGTGTACATGTTTGAGGGTCCTACACACTCACCATGGACTGAGCAAGAGTCTTCTGGACCAGGTTGACACAGCGCTGGTACACAGGCTCACAGTAGGGCAGGAAGCCACTCTGCAGGGCAGTGGCTACGGACGACAGACACTGAGGAAGACAGGCAGGGGTAGATACAGTCAGTGGCCTGTCTGTACAGTTCACAGAGTCACATGGTACAGTCTGTACCATCACAGAGCTATGACTGACACAACACAACTGACTCACTGCCAACCAAACTATTTGCGCAGGCAGCGACTGCACACCAGAGACTCACTTCTAATAAAGGGAAGAGATCTTTGTCTTCATCTTTCAGCTGGTTCCATTTCTGGATCAGCGGAGGCATCAACATCTGGATGTATTCCTAGACACAATATGCAAGTAATTAGTGAGAATGAGAATTATAGACTTTTGCTTGTTTACCTTCTGCCCACAATGTCTGTAACTAGGGGAGAAAGAACATGCTACTAGCACTACAAAAGGGAAATGAGGCAGAAGGCGTAATCACATGTGCTGATCTTATAGTCACAAGAAAACGTGAAGTGAAACCGAGTCCATATTTCTGTTCCGCATACCGGTTTATTGAGATGGTGCCCCACTGAGTCTGCAAGTGTTCCTATGGCGTCGTAAAGAATGAGCAGATTTTTGTGCTGGTACTTGCTGAAAGCGAACACCAGTGTGTCCAGGATGAATGCCAGGTAGGGCACCAGCTCTGTGCAAGCCTCCTCCTCCAGAGTGGCAAAGGCACTGGTTGGGAGAGATTAAAAAAATAAAAAGGAAGAAGGAAACATCATACAGCAAACAATATGTGACTATAACCTCCTAGAAACATTAAGAAATTTGGATGCATCTCAACACCAGAAGGAAAAACATGTGGGTCGCGCCAGTCCAAATGCAGCGCAGTAAAACGACATGGTTTGATCCGGATTTCTCGCTCACCTGCAAGCGGCCTCCTGCACACGCTTGTTGCTGTCCAGAATACGTTTGAGCAGCTCTGTCATTAGAGGCTTCAGGTAAGTATCTGGGGGCTGGCTGACAACCCAGTGCGCATAGCGGCTCAGTGTCCAGCAGGTGATGGAACGCACCAGGGCCTTTTTGTCAGACAAACACTGGACGAGGTGGGGAATGAGCTCAGGCAGGTATGGGATCATGCCCTGCATACAGCCTGCAGACAGGGATGAGAGCAGGGTCACTTTAAGCAGGCATTTGTCCTGAGATATTCATTTACGTTTTCTTTCCCTTCTTACCTTCAGCTATAGCCCCCAGCACAAGGATGCCAGACTCTTTAACTACCCACTCTGGATGGAAGAGTAACTCTTTGAGTAGGGGCAGGATGGGCAGCAACAGTTCATCCCTGAACACGTTGGCCAACACGTCCAATGCTGCAGCTGAACACTTGCCTAACGCGTGGAGAAGAGCAGAGAGACGCAGATACAGACATAGAAGTGTGCAGACAAACATCATACAGACATGACAGGTAGAGTACACACACAAGACAAGTAATCAGTACACTGTGTGGCTCCCAGCTCTCAGTTACGAGAACAGGAGGTGATGTATGCATGCACTGAACTCACGCAGGTTCCAGTCGGAGATAGTATCGTCATCGTCATCCAGTTCGTCATCCTCATCTTCGTCTTCCTCGATCCCGTCGCCCTCATGCTGCTGGGCAACTGTGCGGGAGCGGTGGAAGCGTGGCCGGATGTCTTGCTCGTTGTCTGGAATGGCCTCGTCCTCCTCGATGTCCCCCTGATGTCGAATGCACGGGATGAAAGGAGCTTGTGTGAGCTGCAAACACATTCTTTTGAAAGCCGGAGTGCGGAACCTCCGTCTCCTGTTGCTGGATCCTACTGCGTCGCTACCCATGGATCTGGTCTTACTACCGGTGCACCAGAGCAGGAAACATCGCCACACAAACCACATTTAAAAGGTAACAAGCATTGTGTGAACTCGTCTGGCAATGGCTTGAATGTAACGGACATTTATTTAAGTCTCACAAATTTTTTCACTAAATGGCCATGAAAGTTATACCAACTAGAAATGTACGTGTTAAAATGTATAAAACTGACCAAACCACTTTACTGCATGTCATCCTGAGTCATGGTGCAATTCATCTCCTTAACTACAGGTACAAATATTGGGCCATAGAAACTGACCTTGAGCAGGATAATGTCAATCTCAGAGTACTTCATCCCGTTGACAAGCACCGGAGTGAGCCTGGAGACACAGCCAGAGGGGAAAATGATGAGAACAAAGGGCAAGGATAGGTCAAAGCCCACAAGCAATCACTCACATCGGATTCCTGCTGAGGGCTCAGTTTAATGTGACTGTGTGGTGACAGATGTTACAACCGAGGTCAACAACCAGGGTTCTTAATCAGCAGTCCTGAGGTGAGGAAGAAGAATATCATCCTAGCACAAGGTCTTCTCTAATCTACTGCCAAGGCTGCAAATGTATCAATCAACAGCGTTCAAAATTAGAGTGTCAGTCTGTGTATTGTATTCACATCACTTGTGTGTGTGTGTGTGTGTATTCTTACTGGGAGAGGTGTCCACACAGCACCTCCTTACACACTGGCTGCTCCGCCAGAGTAAGCCAGAACTCACAGGCCTCCAAGGCAACATTTTCATCTTGGTCCTGAGTCCTCTGTAGCATGTACTGGGGTGGAATTAAGACAAATGTTATTCTTTTTAATTTAAAACACAGAACATTTCATTCTAAACGTACCAACGCAACCACATCTGATGCTTTCTAATACTTTATCAAACAGCTGGGTGCTGTAGTTTTTTACCTCTATGATGTTATGCATGTGTGGCAGGAGACGGTCCAGGCGAACTTCCAGCAGCATGACAAGAGCTCGGCACACATTCTTCCTCACTTCAGGTTCCTCGTCTGTCGCCAGTGCAAACAGGTTCTACAGGGGACAGAAAGACTATTACCCCCCTTTTTGGTTCGGAACCCCAAACGCTGGTTCCCAGCTGGAACCAAAAAAAACTGCAGGTTTTCCTTGACCTAATGTGACAACATCAGTGGGTGTGTCCTATTCTACAGGCTGAATAGAGAGGATGGAGAAGGCAACAATGGTCTGTCTTCTTATCATCAATAACTGGTCCATGCTTGTTTTTGGATAAAAACAAATATCTGTAATAACACAACAAAAGCTTGCAGGTATTCCGTGCGATCTGCCATCTTGCTACTGTAGTTTACTTCCATTGTGCAATGCCCTCCACTGATGACGCACCCTTGATTACAGTTGCATGTAAAACACAAAGTGTGTTACAGAACAAACAAGTCAGACTTGCCTCGATGAAAGGGTCGATGTGCAGCATAAGAGCCTGAGTCCTGCTGATGATGAACTGGTTGACACAGGCGATGGCATGAGACCTGCAACACAATAACCACCACTTAAGAGTCACACAAGGATGTTTTTCTCACAAGTCGCACGCTATGAATGCAGCCGGTCCTCTTCTGTGCTCCATCTCGCCGTTTAACCTCTGAATATGAGGAACTCTTTTGTTCTGTCAACAGGCCTGTTGCATTACCACAGACTAAGACTTGGACTGTACAATTATACATGGTCGTTTAGTCAGTCTTGTAAATATACTGTACGTGTGCGTATAGAAGTGTTTGCTGCGCGGAACGAACTCAGTAGTTGATAATAAATGTATGAGTTCAGATATGTTCCAGATAGAAATACTCATAGGAAAAAGGGAAGTTGGGGTTAAAACATAAATGGCTTACTTTTCCACTTACGGTTTAATAGGTCATAATTTTATGCAAAAACAATAAATGATGGAACTGTAACTCATGTCATAATAAAGCAGCAGTCCCAGTTATTGAACATTTGCAATACCATGGATTTTTCAAACAAATAAATAGAGAGAAACAGGTTTGATGTAGGTATGATTGACAGTACTTTCCATTCATTTCATTTCATAGTCAATGTAAATGGAGAGAATCAGGAAGGAAACTTGATACCTAATCTTTGGACTGCTGTGCTTGAAAAACTGCAAGAACTTGGGGATCATGATGTTCAGGGGGCGATCCAGCATGTCACTGTCCAGGATCTCAGCAGAGTCCTCGCAGATCTTCTGCAGGGCTCCAAACGCTCCCTGAGGGATGGAAAGAAACACAGAGAGTGATGAAACTTACTTCTCATGACTCTGTTATTCTACCAGGCAGTTAGAAGGTTATACCCCAAACTACTGAGACCCTGTGGCTAAGAATAATAATAATGATGAAAGGAATTTCTCTTCTTCCACCCCCCACCCAACCTCAAGGCAGGTTAGACTGCAGCTACAGACGAGGGCCTGTGGAGGTGGAATGGATTTAGGTTTCTGTTGAGCTTCTTTTGCCTTTTATGACTTCAAATTTTTGCGATACATTCTCAACATATTGTTGTTATATGATCATATTTTTTGGCTCTGCAGTGAGAAAATGTAATATCTCTCTCACACACACACACACACACACACACACACACATACACACACTCTCCTTTGCATCTCTCTCTCTGAACACTAGGTGCTTGACTGATGGTTAGTATGCATGTTTACAATATGCTGCAGACTTCAGTGTCTCTCGCAAAAATGCAGCCTGAGAACGACCGACTGAAATGTGTTGCCATGGAAACCGCTCCCGCGCCGGCGTTCTGTTCGAGATGACGGACACAGAATGGTCTCCGAAAAATATGGAGGAGCGAAAAGGACTGAAAGATGATGCGCAGGATGAGACTGAGACTGTGTCAAGGTCAAAAACATGAGGTGAATACATTTCCCTCATTAGTAAAACAGATGACTGCATTTCACTTTGCAGGGTAGTGTAACACAAAAGGATTTCACGATGGAGTGTTGTAAAATAAAGCAGTTTCTTTGGGTGACATAAAAAAGACATTTCATGACATATTGAAACAGACAAGAACTAATACTTGAAGTGTTTTGATTGTATGAGACTTGCTGGTGTTGAGGTTTTGAACTGAAACTACCAGATGTAGAGAACTAATGAACACGAATGATGGCAGATTTAGCGTGTGTGTGTGTGTGTGTGTGAGAACAGAACTGAAATGATTTAACGATTAGCTGATCGACAGAAAATTTATCAGCAACTATTTTGATCTTCGCCAAAAGATTTGAACGCCTTGGTAGCTAAATGGTTACTACTGCCATTGACCATTGTGGTTTGTTGTACCCCTCTCTTCCCCACTTATTGTCTGCGATGCTGTCTAATAAAAAGGTGAAGAACCCCCACCCCCCAAAAAAGCCAAAGAATTTGTTTCAGTGTTTCTCTATTTTATATCACTGTATACTGAATATATGCTGACATTTTATAGACACGTGAAAAATAATCATCAGAATAATCAGTAATATTAGCTGCTGCCCCATTTATGTAGCAGCATTACAATTTCCATTCAAAACAAGTAATACAGTCTTTCGTATCTAACAGCATGTAATAATACATATGCTTCGTTTTGTCAAATGAATGAATGAATCAAGCAGCAGTTTGGTGCTCTGGAAAACATTATAATTTACTCGAGCTCCATTATGACTTATATGAAAATGCATGAGTGTCAACAGAGAAGGGCAAAGAAATGGGAGTGGCCTTCAAACATTCCTGTGACGCTGACAGTGTAACCCTCCCTTCAAGGCTCGCTATGAAAGGGCATTAAATGCGAGAATGCAAGTCACGCAGATGAAAGAGAGCCAGGGGGGGGGGGGGCAGTATGTATTTAGTCAACTAAACAACTCCTTCAGGCTCCTCCTCCAGAAATCTGAAAAATGTTACGGTACAGACGAGCACCGAGGTGACAAAGCAGTGACATTTCATACATAATTGTTTGCCCTCAAATCGACCCTCACAACACAACACCATCGCAAAGCACTTCCCAACTGCCATTTATCGAAACAGTAAAACTGCTCTTAGGCCAAACCTATATAAAGCCATCTACCAACATTACACTTGGCATTCAACACACCTGCTCATGTCTATTTATAGAGCATGTAGAGAGGAGAACCGTGCGGTTGCACTGGGGGGGCTCTTCCTACAACTGCTGCTCTTAAACCACAAACGAGACAGGAACATTGGTACAGATGCAACTCTTGATGTTACCATGACGAACTTCTCTATAATGCATGTTCTTTGTTGTATATCTTGAAAACTTATAAGAAAGGGTTATATAAAGACAATGGAGAAACCTCCAACTTAAGCTAACGGCACACTGACCAATCTTTTCTTTCCGCCCCAACATCAGCAGGCATTAGCTCTGTGTAGGACTGTTGTGCATTCGTAGTTACAGTGACGAGGATCGTACTCGCACAGATATACTGTCCGTGCACTATGCAGAGAAACACCGTAGACCCGAGGCCAACATGTATTCACACGTGTTCACGTGCCATTTCCGCGTTTATTTATTTAGGGGACTCTACAACAGCAACAGTCAACACCTTCAAAAATTTGTTTGGCATGGCATGGATAGTCGTCTCTGTTGCATTTACAAGGTCGGCTGCAGAGTAGACAGTATTCTTCCTGGTCCGTGTACGTCTGCAGACGCTGACATGTTTAAGCAAGAAACCCAAACTATTACTAATTTGCCACAAACAAATGATATGAAAGTATAGTCAAATCTCAGCGCAGTACATCACATTTATTCATTCAAAGCAACGTATGAATGAGATAGAATAAGTGCTGCAACACAACTGACACAAATGCCACAAGGACGCAGGTGCGGTGAAGTCAAAACACGTCTGAAAGCTTTCCTTATATGTAAAAAAAAAAAGCCCTGCTGTGATATGATAGCTAGTTCCATTCATTCCAACGTTCTTCATCTCCTTTGTTATAAAAACAAGCTCGGCTTTGCAAAATACCTGTCTCATGTGGCTTTAGCTTATAGATTGGAAGAAGGACAAAGACAAAACAAGCAAGTAAACGTGGATGTACAAAAATCTGGATGCAAAATACTAATAAATACTATTCAGTTAAAAACATGTGTTTGCATATATTTTATGAGCAAGGAAATGCATTCAACACTTCTGTTAGAGCTCAAGGACACACTTTGTGTTTTGGTGAATCTAAATTAATGGAAACATGTTTGTTTACAAGAAAACACCACAGGGCACCTTTAATGGATTACTTTGTATTGGGTTTGACACTGTTAGCTTAGCACACATATAGAGGAATCAGCGCCGACAACCCTATGAAACCCCGCATATCATTTATTATTATTAAAAAGTCATTTATTGCCTCTTTAAATCGAACTGCTTACAGTTTAAATATCATTATTGCAATTAACAATACTGGCAAAATTCACCACATCCAGTATAACAAGACTAATTGTATTAATGTACTAAACAAAAAGAAAAGATCTTTGGCATGTAAAATACCTTTGCTTACCTACCACCATGACACTGGACACGTGACACCGCTGATGGCTAGTCAAAAACACTGACAGCTTTTAAATATATATTTTGCACCTTTGAGCACAAGATTAGAAGACACTGTTTGCATCCAGCACCAACTTAACCATCTTTAACATCAGATGCTAAGAGGCTTTCCGGCCTCCAAGCAGCTTTTCAAAATCATAGTGATGAGTCTTATGAGCAGTTGCTACGTTTGGTTGCTGTTCTGTGTTAAGCCTTCTACACACATACACTTCAAGATCCTCTGCAGTAAATAGCTGACCTAAATCTCAGCTCCTGAAAGAGCTTCATAAAGCCCCTTTCACACATGCAGTCCATCCCGAAATGTTCAGGAACGTTTCCCTGCACGGGGTCATGTGTGAGTGGGAGCAGGGATCGATATTCAGGGAAATCTGTGCCAACGACGTAAAGGAGCAGCCAAAGCAGGCGACGCAGACGTTTTCAGGTGGAGCGAGCGAACCACCCGCAAGACTCACGCCTCGTGTGAAAGAGGCTTAAGTGAGGGGCTGTGGTGCTACAAGAAGAGTTACGTCTCTTCCTTAAATTTCACATAGTACAGCTCAGAGAAATTCAAATGAACATCCCTGCACCAAGGAGTCATGGGTAATCCCGACATGCATTACACATGTCCTTCAACAGGGCTGAATGTAGCAAGGCAGTTTACCTTGTTACTTCATTTGTGCATGCTCTCTCCTGGGTGGTGATGATGATGATGATGATGATGGTGATGATGATGTGTGCCAGGTCAGAAAATGGGGTCATTATGGTTTTTTGGTCAAACGGATAGAAAGAGAATAAATGATTCCATGCTGATGAATAATCTGTAGTTATGTCTGCCTCTCCAGCTGTGAGGCTGCCTTCAGCTCATCTGGCCAGCAGGATACTATCCAGATGCTGCTTTACAGCTGACCCAGCTCTCCTCCGTTTCCACAATAAATAAACAAACAAACAAACAAACACACACGCAGCACTGTGCGCCCAGCACTACTTAAAGCACAAGTATGCTATAACATATGATCACAACTGCACACACACTCACACACAGATATGTCAAACATGGTTAATTTTAGGATTTCAATGTAGAGTAAGAAAAGCATGAATAAACAGCAGCATTCAGTTCTCAATTTTATACCTAACTGAGGTATTTGGTCTCATTTCATTCAGATTTTCAAATGCCATCTCTGATTTTTGCAACGAATGTTACATATATGCAAATGTTTTCATTTCCTTTATTCCTTTATGACTGAATGAACTGTATATTTTTAGATGCTGCAGCAACCCAGTGATTTCCTCCATATATATCCCTATCTTTGCATGTAAACTTGTTAAAAGATGTCTGTGTGCGCACATCTTTTCTGTCATCATCAGCAGTCTTAAAGATAAACCCGTGTTCATCCTCACCTCACAGGTGTTGTAGTCCTCAGAATCCAACAGCAGGCAGAGTTTAGGCAGCAGCTCCGGCCAGTTTTGTAGCTCTCCCTTGGAGGCAATGGTGGTGATGAGGATACCTGGTAAGGGAAGGATTTACTATTAGCTACACTGCTGTGAAGGATCTACCAATAAACACAGACACTGATTTCGTAGTGAACCAAAACAAACCCAACAACATAAGCGAGAATCACACAAATGTAGACATAATCCACTTGTATGGACATGTTCCATACAAATATGCAGTCAGTTAGCACTGTCTATGTGTGTGTGTGTATATATATATATATATATATATATATAGCTTTAATTTGATTTGAATGGCTGTGTGGCTACTAGTTATGTATCAGCATGTTTCTGCATTGTAAATCACACGTAAAGCTGAATGCAGTAATAATAACAGGGAGTAATTGAGAGCAGGTCTTAATCAGGTTTATATGTTTTTGGTGTTCTGCACTAATGAGGCTATTTACACGCATCTTAAGAGGGGGGGTGTTCAAAGTCCTGCTCTAAAAGGTAATGATATATACAAAGCAAAAAGTCCCACAAAAACATTTAATGATATCTAATATACATCAACAGGAAACTCCATCCCAAGATACACGCACTCCATCGCCTGCTTTGGCTGTGTCTACTGCAAATACTGTAAATGCTGATTTCCCAAACAGTTGATGTACTTTGCTGCTTTTACCAGTCCCACACTACAGTACTAGGGTGGATATTTTTCTATAGTAGATGAACCCGCTAGTATATGATGAGGGTTCATTTTGTTTCATGCAGCATCTTAAAAAGCAAGCCATCACATTGAGCGGACCCAGAGGACGCGACTTACCCACAGTGGCCCGGATGAGGGGAGACGAGTCTCCGATGCTTTGGAGGCACTCGCTCTTGATGAAATCCGACACGCCATTAGGGAAGTTCTGATAGTGGGCTTTCACGTTGTTCTTCAGTATCAGCCCACTCAGGGACCGTGTCGGTTCATCTTGGGGGTGCGGGCGGAGAAAAGACATTAAATTAATTGTAATATAACATTTTAGCTGAGCACAAATACGCTGGTAGAGTCTAACTGGGAAAACGCAAAGTGCCGAACTAGACACTTAAATGATGGACAGCAACAGGAACTATTTGTATGAAATACTAATTATTTTACACACTATTGTTTAATTATAATGGGTAACTAATATCTGCTTGTATTATTCTATTCATTTCTAACAATTTGTGGCTTGTTGCATCTGAACTGAGAGCAATAATGCAACAGCATCCTAAAATGTCTTAACACCACTTAACATTTCGGTCATCTACTGTGCACACAGTCAAGCCAAGAGTTGAGCGTTGCCAGGAATTAGGTTTAAATTTAGAGTGACCCATATTCTGAGAGCCACATCATCTGTTGCAAAGATGCCATCGGGTCACCTGAGTCATGGCCAAACGGACCTGTCACTGAGCAGTTACATAAAAATGACATGTCTGACGTTTACACTGTCCAGTACCACCGGACGATCGAGGAACACAGCGCAGATACGACAAAACGACAGACAGGGAGCTCACCTTCTGATTTTAACTTCGTCAAAACGAATATCAAATAGTTGTTGAAGTCTGGATACTGGTTCAGCTGCTCAAGTCTCTGGGGAAAGTGGTTGAGGAAGACATGGTGCTAACTGTACGTATAGCGCGTTAGAAATGCCATCTGTTACAGGGTAATAACGCCTAAAACAGACACGAAGAAATATAGAAAATAGTCTTAAGTTTATGCGGTCAAGTGGTGGTGTAATGTGTTCAGTATTTACAGCGTGTGTGTGTGTGTGTGTGTGTGTGTTAGGGTACTGGCTGTACATTTGTAGGGGGTCATAAATATGTCATATGACGTGACTAAATACAGTACATACCAAGCCAGATGGCATATTTAGGGCTACAACCGCGGCTGGTCTATGAGTTAATGATGCAGTGCACATGAAGCAATTCATTTAGGATCAGCATGCAACCAGACAGAAGACATAAGGGCCGGCAGCATGGAGCAGTGTGGAGGATAATTGTTCACTAATGAAAATGGATCTGGTGACTTGTACCAAATACTGTAGCCCATTTGCATTTGACAGCACGTTTCAATATTAATCCAACCTCTATGGTTTCTGTAACCATTGTTTTATTGATAATCAAGTCCAGGTTTTTTTTTTATCGTCTTGTCACGAGAAAACGTGTGCATTTTTGGACGCTGATGCATTTACGATGACCAGTAATTTCATATGTGTGTGTGTGTGTGTGTGTGTGTGTATATATTATATGGGGACACTTTTCTGCATCATTAATACATCTACACATCATTATTACAACACTCAGGATTTTAATTCAACAACTGTCTGTTTGCTTTGGAAACCTATCATTTCTGACGTTCCACGTGTAAAACGATGTTTAATACACAACTGTAAAATGAATCTCGTGTTTAGCTGTACGCTCATTACAAACTCGAGCACGTTGCCCAGCGCTGTTAGAAGATTAGGTGGTGGATGATTTACAGGAGTGTTGCATGAATTGGCTGTTAAATTAATTATTTCTGCTGGAGCCTAATGCAAAGAGAGGGCGTGTATGGGGGGCGATTAACCGCTGAATCGAGCGGTGTTACATTAACCTGGCATAATACACCGATTTCTAATGTTATAAATGGCCGGACGAGATATTTAGCACGGCACGGCCTGCTTTGCTAGTAGCATGTTGAGCTTATTAGAGACAAAAAGCACCAACCGGTCAGCACCTGCGTACCTGCTTATAACGGTAACAACCTAAGCTAGTATTAGCTAGCGCTAGCCTGTTGAGTCTATCTGACATTAGCGAGCACCAACAAGTAACAACACGCGTGTTCTCGTCCATTTCTTGCCGAGGAAAGGATACTTGCTGGACGGATCTCTGCGTGGACGTATCTGGCGACTGAGACTCTTTCAGCAGCTGTAAAATTTGTTGGAGTCCTTGTTCGTCTGGCTTCCACTCACACTCCATCTTGCTCTGCCGCTGCTGCGGATAAAGAAATAACATTGGCCAACAACAGAGGATTTGCCATCAAACGACACACTAATACGAAACCCTAAGACACAAGAACACGTTAACGTAAACCTGTCTGGTCACACACGCACTCATTTTAGACACAGAGAGGCATTTACCTGTTTTGACTTAGCCGACGTACTCGAGTGTAGCTGACTTTCTGTTGAAATGTGACCGTCTGTCTGGGTTTTCAGACATGGGCCTGAGCAGGCACATCCGTTTTCGCAACAAGCTGAAAAGGCTGCGGGCCATACAGACTCACGACGCATATAACCGGCCGCCCCGTCAGCTGACACACGACTGTGTGGTCCTAGTGCTAGACGCAGAAGCCAAATACGTTCACAAATCAACGTATTGTTTTTATTATTTAACACGTAGGCCGACACACGCGCTTTCACATAACCCTTTCTCTCTGAGACAGAGTGGCTGTGAGAGAGAGGAGACAGAAGTGAAGGACAGGGAGGTTTTGAAAAGCACACTGGATTGTTTTTTCTGACTGCACCTGAAGGCAGCACGGCTTTCATGAAGGCCTCATGATGTCACTGTGTCGCTCGCCACGGTTGGTTTATAATTTGAGTAAACGTAAAACAGTGACATCCAGCGGCTGCTAGTGTTATTTTATTCAACAAATACAACTGCAAGATTAACACACCAAAACGTTTTCATTTATTTCTAAACAACACTAAGTAAAACGTACTTTTTTTATAGCAAATTGTGAAAACAAAGCACTACACAATTCTCTAAATATACAACTATTCCTCACTAAGGTTCACGGACATTACTTTAAATGGTCTCCTTCTAAAAGAACATTAGCTTATTCTTGAAGGTAAGAAAAATAGAAACAATCTAAAAATAACTATGTTTGTGAATAAAATATATAAATTAGTGCAACAACATATTATATTTAATTTATCCTAGATTATTTCTATAAATTACATCTAACATAGTTTACATATCTCACCCTCGATTTGTGTACACAAATTCAACAAGCTAAATATAAGTGTCGTCAAAATGTTGGAGAGGATGAGGTGGAAAAAATGTTTTAGTAAAGACATTTAATGTATTTATTGGAAATATTATAAATGATGGTTATGCACTACTGGAAAGAAATGAAAGGGGGAAAGTGAAACGAAATGGCAGTTCAGTCTGATTATCAGACTAATTAAAAAATATTGTGTTAACAAATGTCAGCAAAGATTTCTCAGCAGCATGGCTTGTTAGAAGTGACTTTTATTTATGTACAATAGTGTATTAAACTCATCTCCAGCTCAAATTGTAGAGCAGTGGTGTTGACATTCTGTGTCCACTGGGTGGCAGCACACGACAGAAATGCGTCTGATATGCCTTAAAAGGCAAATGAAGAAGTTAGCATTACGTTCAGTACGCTGCTGCCTCTCAGCGTACAGAGCAACATCCAGTGGACCAGTCTCTGTATACAATTCATGTATTTTATTTTATACTAACGTGTAATTATTTCGGGGGTTTTTTTTCTCTCAAGGACCGCTCAAGGAAGCCCGAGAAGAACCCGAGGACGTGTGACTGGAGAGTTTTAGCAAACAATCCCTTTGGTCTGCCTCCATTCTGCTTGTTAACCATTTGCCAAGAGAGTTGTATTCTGCGACCCGAGGAAACATGAGCTTTCTTTTGTGAGTTATCATTGTGTCATGAATGATTATTTTGCTTTGTATTTGAAAAATAGCAGTGATGTTAGCGTTAGACAGGTAGCTAGCTAGCAAATGATAGCATACTAGGGGCTACGACTACTTCCTGAACTCACCTCAGAATGTCTGATGTGATTCGCATTGTTTTCTTTATATTTGTAAGGGAATTAACATCGACATCGATAGCAGGTTATTTGTAATTTAAGAGTACATAGTATTATGTTCTGTCTCAAAACTTTAACCTACATAATATAGAAACCAGAGCATTTTTTAAACTGACAGGGGTTCAGAGTCTGGCCTGGATATTTGCTGGCTGGCACACTTTGTTTCCACGGGCTAATCCAGCCCCGATGTGACAGAAAGCACCAGTCAATCTCTGACCCGATATGTTATCAAAGCAACACTATTGTGTCGTTGATAATTAGCTAGCTACACCAAATCAAAGCCGTTTGTGGATGAAATCAGAGGGTCGATGAGGAGGAGGAGGAATATTATATGCGCCCTCTTGTGATGATCTGTTTTTAGGTAAATGGAAGAAAGAGCAGTCGAGTTAAAACTCAAACCCAGGAAAGCTTTTTACCGAATAGGTTAGCATTTTTTCCAAGTTAAGTTAGGCTACTAAACTTATGGAACACTTGTAATCGAGTCAAACGTCGGACGTGTCCTTTACGGTACATGGCGTCAACGCCATCAAGCCTCATTTTAATGTTCATCATCGTTTCCATCTGGCAGCTGATTCCTAATGGTTTAATGCTAACAACATGCATACTTCAAGACCTGGGGTTTAGGTTCACCCACTGTTCTGTCACAAAATTATAATTGTTCTGCTGCCCTTTAAAAATGATATAATTACATATTTTCATAAAATGATATAGGCTGTTGATAGATTTTTAGAAGATGTTAATGCCCTAATTAAAGGAAAACCAGTTTCAGTGTGTGACCTACCATGTTGTGATGGCTCAAAAATTCTTGCTTAATGGGGCAGTGAGAGGGATTGAATACAGCACCTCTCCAAATGGCCTCATTACGCATCATATACACACACAGAGACACACTGTTCTGGTCCCCCACTCTGATTCTGCCAAACCCATCAAGTCAACGAGAGCACGGCTTTTAAAAAAAGATCCAGACTTTTATTGTTAGGAAAAGTCCCTCACCTAGGGGGCCCCACGCATGGTTCATCATCCTGTCTGACGGCCTCCTTATTTATCACACTATTTTGTATTTCCTCTTTGAACTATGACTCACAGTGGAAACCGTTCATCCAAGACGTTCAAGCCCAAGAAGAACATCCCCGAGGGTTCTCATCAGTACGAGCTGTTGAAACACGCAGAGGCGACGCTGGGGAGTGGAAACCTGCGCATGGCCGTCATGTTGCCTGAGGGTGAAGACTTGAATGAGTGGGTCGCAGTCAACAGTAAGCACCAGCTTTACACCCCCCTTTACTTGATACACACTTCAGGTTCCTGTTAATGACTCCACCTTCACTTGCCTTTTATTTACTTTTTCTATTTGTGGCTCTTCACCCAGTTCATTTTCATTCTAGTTTAGTTCCTGAAATCTCAATCAGAATCCGTTGAAGAGGGTGAACTATCGGGGTGTACAATCTTGGTATTCCCTCTAAACACCACGTGCGTTCATGCTGGAAAAACCACTGTGAATGTTAAATAGACTGTATTGTCTGTGCTGTGAGAGCCTTGTTTACTTTCCTCTCCATGGAGACAAAGAGCTGGTCAGTAGACACTTCATTTCCTCTCGCGAGTCGCCTTCAGGCTTTCAGATGTTCAGTGTCTCGGCTTGTTAACCATTGAATTGAATGTGTTTTTCTTTCAAGTCATTTTACTACAGTTCAACGTAAAGTGATTAGAATTTGAATTGATTTGACCAATTGTTCTCCCTGGTACAGTGCAGATCACAAAATAAGGGTGTGAATGTATCATTAGATGAATTTTCTGTGGAATGACAAAAATATCTTTATTGGAGAGTAAATCCAATAAAACATGAAGCTGGGAACTGGTGTCTCCTTAAATACCTCAACATCAGCTGTTCAATGTCTTTTTTTTTTTTCTTTCTGTGAGATTATCAAATGGAACACCAACACTAAAGCTGCCAACCCTTTAAATGGACCGGTCCAGCAGCTGGAAAGCCCATGTTGGCTGCATGCCCATGGGAATGAGCGATAACACAATTTATTGCAGATAACCGGAGTGTGCCCTGGTCTGTAGACGCTGGACTGGTCTGGTCTGGACTGTAGATGCTGGACCGGACTGGTCTGGTCTGTAGACGCTGGTCTACAGCTCGGGCTGGGCAGTGAAGTGGGGCGGGTGAAGGGCAGTGGGGAAACTTGATGCCAGCTGTTTGTGCTGGCACACAGTATTTATTCTTATGTGTTCGCTTGATTTAAATAAGGTCTTTTTGTTTTGTTTTCTTAGCTGTGGATTTCTTCAACCAGATCAACATGCTGTACGGCACCATCACAGATTTTTGCACAGAGGAAAGCTGTCCAGTTATGTCTGCTGGTCCTAAGTAAGTTTCTCATGAAACCAACCCATGAGCTTTGCTTAACTTATCTTCTGTCGAGGCTCCACAGGGCGTGGGATGGGGGTGCTGTCGTCAGTGGGACAAAATAGCATAAAATGTCACCATTAAATTCAAAATGCGGCGCACTTGTCGTGATCATGTAGAACTACCATACTCCCGTTAGTCTGTAGTCTAGCAGTACTCGGTAGATTCTCAGTGGATGCTTTACATGCTAATATCTCACAGGGGAAATTGACATCCCAAAATGTAAATCTGCTTCTTAATGGTTGAATGATCTATATTATGATGTGTTCGGTGACTTGCATAAGCCTTTTCCTAAACAGGACAGTGAAATTTGAAGTGTGAACCTAGATGGGCGACGCCTGCCAAAGATCTCCGCTGGATCAAAATGTTGCTCTGTTAAATACAACTCGCTGGGAGCGATCAGTACGTTGTGCTGCAAAATCGAACGTTTGTCATCTGTTTCCTGCAGGTATGAGTACCACTGGGCTGACGGAACCAACATCAAGAAGCCCATCAAGTGCTCTGCTCCCAAGTATATTGATTACCTCATGACCTGGGTGCAAGACCAGCTTGATGATGAGACACTTTTCCCTTCAAAGATCGGTACGCTTCATCTCCGCTCCCTCTCTCTCTCTCGTGTCAAAACCATCTTTTCTTTGTGTGGTTTTGATGTGTTACACTCAGTGCTCAGCTCTAGCTGTTTGCTAGCCAACGTTTGTCTGAAGTTAGGCTCGCCAAACCACAAAAAAAAAGCGAATACCTTTTGTCGTCTCTGAAATTCAACTGCCATGCAAAATGAATGTGTGTTAAAACCAATAAAATGTAAATGACGCACGTATATAAACTGTTCAAACTTGGATGACGACATCTGAGTTGTCAGCAGCAAAGCAAATGGGAAAATGGTGCGTTTTGCTTCTTTAAATGTTAGGTAATCAGAGCGTCCTCTGGTTAACAATGTAGGGGTTCGCTGAAAAGAGTTAGTATTTACACACGGTACATTCCAACACCGTTCTCAGCCTCCTATCTAGCAGAGGCTTGTGCCTCCAGGGTGGAGCCTTCATAGAGTTGGATGGCAGCCAGCACAAATACGATGTCTCACTGTCCCTCGGTACATCTCCGTGGAAGGAGCCAGTGACTAAAGGTGCTCTGGAGTCAAAAGATCGAGTGCTGCATTCAAGCTTTTGCTACATTTTCCAACAAATTATCAAAAACTCCACCTAAAAAAAAAAAAAAAAGTATTTATTTTATAAATATACCAGCCTGTAACAAATTAATACGTCTGGTGCCCAAATGAACAAGTTAAGTTTTTAGAAGAGCAGACTCGTGTGCATGTCCAGTCCCCCGGGGCAGCTTTAATCCAGAACTCCCTGTCCTTCTGAATAACTGCCTTCATTGCTCTGATCTTTTGTGGCAATAAAGAGGAAAGAAATACGGTGACGTGAACGAGTTTCTGGGAGGGAGAGGAACATGGCGGCAGCAAAACAAAACCGCTCCGTGGCTGATACAACCTTCCTGGAGAACTTAAAAGCTTTAAGGATTGCTGAAGGCCTTGATGGTCGAATGGCTGATTAGAAGTTTCAGAACCACATGTGCATGTCAAAGTTATATTCTGATAAAATGCTTCAGGCATGAGAATGCACATCTTATCTGATCCCTTTATTTAGCATCCATGTAAGCAGTTATGTTGTAATCTCTTGTGCAAACAGTTTGCACACCGTGTCGTCTGTGTCTTCGCTTGTGTGTTTGAAGAGAATCTGAATAACAGGTTTCCTCTCTTGCCCTCTTGATCCCAAGGCGTCCCCTTTAAGCGAAACTTTATGTCGGTGGCGAAGACCATCCTGAAGCGCCTGTTCAGGGTCTACGCTCACATCTACCACCAGCACTTTGACTCTGTCATGCAGCTGCAGGAGGAGGCCCATCTCAACACGTCGTTCAAACACTTCATCTTTTTTGTTCAGGTAAAGAATCTCTGCATTTTTGTTTCACTTGAGGTGTATTGGCAACAATAAAAAGCAGCATACAGTGGATACTGACGTTTTTTCCCCTCTCCTCTCGGCTTTTTCAGGAGTTTAACCTCATCGACAGGAAAGAGCTGGTGCCGCTTCAGGAGCTGATTGAAAAACTGACAACCAAGGATAGATAAGCTTCAATGTAATCCTTATTTTATTGGTCTACTAGTTTTTGCACAGATACCCGCCCCACCCTGGCTGTATGTATGCAGTATATACTATGTTTCCATTTGGGGAAATGTTTTTAATAAGGCCAGGAAGAAGGAAGGGTCTTGATAGGTTTAAGGCACCAGGACTAATGCAATCAGGGATTACACAATGAATCGATCAAACCACAGATTAACATATTGGAGAAAATGGCTTTAGGTGTATGGAAAGATCCCCAGTGTTCAGTCATGGCTTACATTTAAAAAATATATAGATATTATAGAAAAGTCATTAGTTTTCTATTAAACTACACAGATGTTTCGTTTTGTTTTCACACTTGGATTAATGGCAACACGAGGATTTCCATGCGCTTAGATTCCCCTTACCAACTCGCCTGTAGGGAAGAAAAGTGTGCAAGCAAAGTGGCTGCATCATAATAGGAGGGCTTTGTTGGGGAGTTCAAGCCAGCCTGTAGGCCCCTCCAGCAGCTAGCTATTCTTTTCCTGACTCTACATAGAAGGATCTGCTACTGTTCACATCTGTAATAGCCCACATCTGTTAATACAAAATAATCCTAAGTGCCTAGCATGGCTCAGAATTGCCCTATTTCAACAGTGAGAACTGTAAGAAGATAAAGGCCATATACCACTGACTTGATTGACATAACATAAAAATGTTCACCACCCCTCCCTTTTTAAGTTTCTGTGGTTCTCCTACACCCCCTTTTCAGTTTGTACTGTAACTTGGTTCAAAAACGAGTTTCTCCTGTAAAACCAGACACCTCGCCGACCGTCTCCTTATTTAGTTCAATCCCATGAAGTGTTCTGCGCGGGTTATGATAAATGAATGTGTTGAAGGACGTAGAAGTGGGGCTGGAATAGGGGCTAAAAATGAGCTACGCTTTTATTGTTTTCTAGTGACATGTTCCTGTGTCCGCGTTTGGGGGGGGGGGGGGGGGGGGGGGGGGGGGGGGGGGGGGGGGGGGGGGGGGGGGGGGGGGGGGGGGGGGGG
>JAVQJL010054234.1:0-10506 GCA_036024295.1 Nannoperca obscura | reverse complement strand
CCATTCTTCCTGCTGATGCTTCACATCTGGATCCACTTCTGTCTCCTTAAAGGTTCAGTTTTTGGGTTCGGCAGCTTTTAAAAACTTAATTGTGGTTCTTTACCCTGCTGGTGGTGTTTCCCACCACACAGCAGCTTTTAGCCACGTTTCTGTTATTTGCTACTTGACCCAAGTGACAAGGAGAAGCAGCAATGGGGATCAGTGATTGGTCATTATGCACACAGGACAATTGGCACCTCTTTATATTTAAAGGGGGGTCATTGTCGCGATGTTGTGCCCTGGATTAAATTCTTCACTGTATATGTATAAAATGAACTTTAAGGGTCATTTTTAAACCTAAATTTGGGGCCCGTGTTTAAAAATTCCAGAATACCTGCCTGTATTGGCTTCTATCATAATAATCAACCAAACACAATCTGGACACATAAAAATTCAACAAGCTGCGAAGAAGAAGTGTCTCTCATGAGTCATTACCATTTAAATATTATGCATAACTAATACTATCAGATTAAGTTTGATTATTATTATGTGTGTTGATCATAGTTAGTGGTGACTTTGCACCCTGTGATGCTTCAACAATTAGGTCTGGTCCCATAGGCGCCAGGCACCCCGGGTTCTGTCAATCAAAGCTCTGTTGATTGTTTTTGTTTAGCTGTCATGTCGTTTCTATTTTTTTCTGTCTTCCTAATGATCCGTTGCCTGACTTCTTTTGGAGAGGGCAAGTCGAGAGTCACTCCCTTTTTCACACACGCACACACACACACACACACACACACTTCCCTCTACCCTCTCTCTCCTTCTGACACTTCATAGAGGAACACCACGCATGCACGTCCACACTCCTCAGCGGGTGATCTACAAACCCCAGCTCGCTTTCAGCTATCGGGAGTCAACTTCGAGAAATCACACCTTGTAAAGCGCGACACTTCTTCAATTGTCATTTTAAAAAAACGATAACAGCTCATAGCAACAGCAGAGTCCTGTCAGCAGGACGGATACGGCACTCAACACTGGTTGGTCAGGGCTCTTTTGCTCTTTTGCATGGACTGCTTACCTGCATGCAACCAAAGCCCACTCAAACGTGATTGGTCAATACTACTCGGACTACAAACATACTTCAAACGCAAACCAGAACGCTTCTGATACCAAAATCGTGTCCCTTGCCCACAGATTGTGAATTCATATGGTGATATCTGTCCATAGAGATTAAAATGAACACAACATGAGGCTGAATGAATCAATGCAAGTAAGACGGCAACTGAGGATGATTATCAGGCCACACAGAGCGCACTACTGTAGGTAGCAAATAGGGATTGGCTTTAGACGCAGCCTGATATTAGGGAAGAAATTAACAGAATCCTGCTGTGATGCAAATTGCAAGAAGCATAATACTTCTTTGTCTTTTGTGTTTAAATGGAAACATGTATTATATTGTTATAATAATTGTTTAACGGCTGAAGATGCAAATGCAATTAGGTGAGTTTTGTGTGTGTGTGTGTGTGTGTGTGTGTATTTGGGGGAGCTTGTTATTTGTACCTGCCGCAATGTTTTTATTCACAAAGAAACGGATAAAGGACTCCTGTAAGCCAGAAAGGGACCATCACATGCTTATCACTAATAACACATAATAAGCATACGGAGGCATCAAGCATGTTTGAAATATTTCACCTACCATATGTTACCATAGGCGCTGCTGCTGGGACGAGTCTATCTGCCTTCCCGGGACGTCTGACGAGATGACAGCTACACATGCCAGACCTGTGTGACTGCTCTCCTGTCCCTAATAACAGTGACTTGAACAGTAACTCAGGCCTAACCCTATTGATCAGGAAAACACAACATCCTTCATCTAGAGGAGAACAAAACAAGTCAATATAGCTTTCAAATGCTTTACTGCCCTCTAGAAAACATCAATGTAGGAATATTGGCCCCGGTTTACATAGAAGTCAACAAAAAAAGAGCAAAAGAAGAACAGCCGTTAAGCTGTTAGTCAAGAGAGCCAGATTTACAGTTTCTATTTCTACATTTTCCCTCTGCAGATCGATGGAGGAGTCGGTTCATTTTCTCCAACGTCAATACTGCGGAGCCCGTTGTAGTCCGCTCCCCTCCAACTGCCTTTCATCCTGGCCACACTGCAGCTCGTGGATGCTACAGTGTTAGTTTGACGCTCGAGGTGACGGCTGCCCTCCCCAGCGCGGGATCAGCTCAGGCTCACCTTTCCGAGCTGTAACCTCAGCCGCGTGGAGGAAGGCAGGGAAGAAGAGAGAAAAAAAAATAGCTGACCTCCCATGAGTGGTTCGGGGCGATGTCTACTTCTTTTGTAGTCAGTTGGTGGAACTTTCAAGGACCTTTTTGCGCTTCCTGCTCAGCAGCAGGAAGCTAAATGTTGGCCGGCTGTTGCCTTTCCTGCCCTGATGTCTGACTATGGAGGTGTCTTGGAGAAGGAGAATGCCTTTTTAAACGCCTTGGGAGGTGAGTGGTGCCCTCGCCGGCAGCCCCCAGCCGCCCACCCACCCTGGCTCAAACCTTACAACAGCACAGGGAGAGGAAGTTGAAGAAAACCGACCTGAGTCACAGCGCTTAGGGGCGGCCCAACCTCCATCTCGCCACCCTGACCTCACCTTTTGGGGAGCGAGGGGGTCGTCGGGTCGGGCCGTGGGGGGATATGGGGGGAGAGAGTTGGCATGCAACTTTAAGAGAAGGTCCAAGGTGCTCACTGGAAATCATGCCCCAGGACAGCAGCACTACACTCTATTCACATCTTCTCTTTGATACTTGAGCTTATGTTTTTATATATATTTTTATTTTAGTTTGATGTTTGTTCTTTTACAAAGAACACATGTGCAGCCAGGGAAACCCATGTGTTAAATAAGTATGAAGTGTCATTTTGTAAGGTATGACGATATCCAGAGATTTAGAATATAAAAAAATGACTTAAAATTAGGTATTTTATATGATCAACCTATTAAAATCCTTTTCTTTAAAACACACCTGAGTATCAATTCTACAAGTGCTTTCCTCTGTGTGGCCTCAGCAGCGTATTTCAGCAAAGCGAGAGCTGCACAGTTTTTGCATAAACGCACATGTGTTAGCAACCTCAACGTCCAGTTTCTGTACAGTGAGATGTTCATTCTGTGAGTCCTCCACTGTCTGCTCCTGGTTCAGCTTCTATGCTTCGTCATTCTCAAAGCTTATATATCACAGGTTTTGATTTGTCACACTTGTATCCCAAACGTCTGTTACAGCAGGAGACATCTTGACGACTTGGCTTGACTTGGATTTTATGGACTTGTAAAATCTGAAAAATTTCAAAACTGCTCAAAAGCAAAATCCTCACTGCAAAACCATTACAACTATGTAAGCAGAGCAATCTTATATTTTGACTGAAAGCTAGTCAGACTTCAGGCAGATCACCGCACTAGAATAAAGAAAATGTGTTTTATTAATTTACTTTGTGAATGATATTCATAATGTGTTTAAATTACAATATAGCAAATGTAAACATCATCGACAATTAAACAAAGAAATAAAGCCTGATGATCAAATCCAGGCGTGCGATGGGATGTGGGATTAGGTTGGACAGAGGCACAAACCTTAAACATTAGTATGTCCAGAATTAATTTATAAGCTCTACGAGATACAAAAGACCCATGCAAAGGCCATCAATTACACAAAGTCAATCACATCCCATTGGCCTTGATATTGTGGAAATAACAGGGCCTGGGTCATGAAGCCAACAACACAAAGAAGAAAACATTTTTCAAAAATGCGTTTTTATGTATGTAACAAAGGTGTTGAGGTTTACAGTTACAGCCATGCAAGGGCAGATTACCAGGTTTCAAAATATAATCATTTGTATTTTTATTTTTATTTTAGATTCACGGTTTTTAGTTTGCATCTGTGCCTTTTGTAGAGTTTGTCCATTTCTGCACTGCGGCTTTTCCCCATAATCCACACTGTGTAACCACAGAGGCTTACGTGCAGCATGTTGCTCAGACTCTGACCCTGCCGACTTCCTGTGTTATTGTCGTCTCCCCCCACTTGCCCTCACCTGCAGTTACCTGATCCAACATGGACTCCAGAACAAACTGCCAGCGCTGTCAGAATCCAGTGTGTTTGTGTCTGCTTCCACACGCCCATGTGAACCCCCCCCCCCCCCACACACACACACACGTGCTCTGACAGTTCTGCCCCCACCTCCAGGCAAACAGATGTCCCCTTTTAGCTAGCATGTCCACATTAACACACAAACAACACACATCCGAGGCAACATGGGCGTTCACTAAAGACTAAAATGAAGTCTTCAGTCTGGCTCTGTTCACACATTGTGGCTGAATCCTTCCCACTTGAGACTTCTTCCTCACATGGGACACAGATCTGGTGCTTCCTGAGTTTTGCTTTTAGACTACACAGATACAGAATCACCAGTACAATAACTAAATCTAACATTTAGAACACTTGTACGCCACGATTTTAGTCACATGATTAAAATGTTATCACTCGAATGAATGGCCATTATCAGTGGTTGTCAGCATCATAGATGTCTGCTACACCTACTAGTATCAGGAGGCAGTTATCATCTGTTCGCATTGGTTGATCACCCATGTCCAACCTCTTGGTTAGGTTTAGGAAAAGAAAGAAAAAAACATGTTATGTGACGTATATGATGTAAGTTTTGTAAGAATGGCTCGATCGGACAAATGTTACATTATGTGACATAAGTGGTGATGTAAGTAATGTAACACAATTATGTTAATGTTTTGGAGCTTAAACTTTAGGCAACAGAACTACCTGGTTCGGTTTACTGAAAGATCGTGGTTTGGGGTTAAAATAACTACATTACGGTCATCATTGTAGAGGTCATTACAAACGTTACGTTACGTAAATGTAACTTAAAACTTTAAATAAGGCTCATTGGCTCACTGAAATGGATGGATGATAACAGCCACAACTGAACCTTCTAGTAGGCTTAGTAGGCCCCTACAAGCCCATATGTTTGGGACAGGTGTGTGATGATAACGCCTATAACAGTTAAATGAGGAACAAAATGGGACTAGTATTAAGAAAGAAATACTGGAGTGATTTTTGCAGATACCCTCTGTCAAAATCAGACAAAACTTGGTGTTTTTTTTTACTCCATGCATCTTTTCAACATTGCTGTCAGTTCACAGTGATATAAGACAGAAGTTACACCATGACACTGTCTCTTTTAGGCTACCTAGAAGAAACAAATATTACAAAATAAGGGTAATAAAAGGGTGCCTGCCCCCCCCCCCCACACACACACACACACACACTGGCTGTTCTCTATTACTAAAACCGGTTCTTCTTCACAACATGGACGCTGGAGACAGACTGAGCTCCATATTCACATTAAATCCTGCACAAACTTACAGTCTCTCAAACTTCCCCCCGCAGGCCTCGAGCTGTGACCATGAAATGACCTCCAGGCTTTCACTCCAGCCGGGAGACATGTTCTCACTCCAGCTGATAAACACTTATCTAGTTATTTCTGTCTTTAACTCATGAATACTGTCTCTCTCTCTCTCTCTCTCTCTCTCTCTCTCGGCAGCTTAAAGTTAATGTGGGGGGGCGGCACAGGTTGAAGTGGTGCTGGGAGTTGTTTCAGCCGACGTTAAGCGTGCGGTGGAGCGTTAATCTGCTTCAAAGTGAACGAGCAGCGCTTCGTACGTGTGCAGAGGAAAAAGTCAAACGTCACATTTTGCTGCTAAAAAGACAGAAAAGAGTGTGTTGTGATTAAACGCGTCGCTGCCGAGCGGCGCAGTGCTGACGGGGCTTTCTGCCTCTCTCCCTGCCTCCCCTCCCCCCCTCCAAACCAAAAACAGCATCAAAGCAATCAAAATGGTAATGTTAGGCATGAATGGGGCCCATCCCCCCTCCCTCCTCCTCCACCTCCCTCCTCCTGCATGAAACTCTGCAGACTTTTATTCCTCTCCATGTTAGAGGTGGGGGGGGGGGAGAAACCACCCCCTTTCTCTCTCAAAATGGAAGCTTCCACTACCAAACTGAAGAAGAAGCAGAAGAAGACAGAAGACCAGCAGGATTTGGAGTGAGGGTGCAGGAGCTGGGGGGAACAGCTGGGTGCTGGTGTCCTGCGGGGGGGATTTTTACACACTGCGAGTTTAATGGGTTTAACTGTAACTGCTCCAAGTGCTCAGAAACTGCATTCCACAGGAAATGGGATCGATTAAAGACAAGCGGGGAGGGGGGGGGGCAGGCCTCTAACACTTCAAATACAACACAAAACAACGAGTGGCCGAAAACAAATCGACCTATTTCTTCTTGATTTCTTCTTATTGCTAATGTGGGGAAGTTGTGTGCGCTGCTGTCGGGCCGGGACCGACCGGCGGGGCGGTGCAGCAGCAGCAGCCGGAGGAGCTGGCCGCGGTGCTGAACACCGCCGCTGCCTCTCTCTCAGCATCCAGACCCGGGATAAACACTTCGCTTCCAGCGCACTGAGCTTCAGAGTTAACACATAGGACACAGTTTGCTAGCGATAAAGATAGTTAAAAAAAAAGTGAAAGCGTAATCGTGGGCCAATCAAATGCGCCGCTGAGGTCACGTGACCGAGAAGAAATAACACCACCAGACTAAGTATAAAGTAACAAAACCGCGGTGTTTAACGGCGTAAAACACGTTAAAAAGCAACTCCAGGGTGATGTTACGGTTAAGTTTAACCGACTAAACTTCCACAGTAATGTTTTGTAAAAGTCTGAGCCGGATAGTCCGCCGAGCTGCTCTCTTTTCTGTCTTATTATTAGCCTCCGCCGTTACTCTCCAGAAACATGTCGACCTACTCAAAATGGACGCTAACATTTTTCAACATCACACAACTTTGCGAGCCGAGACGAAGAGCCGGAGAGCGGTTAAGCTAGCAGCTCGCTGCCGGGGCACAAACACCCCGAACGGGAGGGCTTTTTCACAAACAGGCCACTTTTAACACATCCACCGTGTTGTTGTTGTTGTTTGTGGGTAGTTGTACCGGGAGGAAAACACACAGCAGCTTACTTGTTTATCGCTCAGGGCTGAGATTCTTGTTTGCCTGTCGTGCAGCTGTCTCTTAAGCTCTCCATCCTACAAAGAAACAACACAAACACATCTGTCGGCGCACATTTTCGACACAACAATGAAACTTCACAGCACATATGACAAGGGTTTTATTTATTTTATGTATTCCTCTTCTTCTTCCTCAGCAAAGTCACGATGAAGGGGTTAGCTAAAGCAGCCAGGATCAATTAAAAAACAAAAAAACACTTGCTAACTAACTAGTAAGCTAGTGACGTTAACCGAAAACACATTTATGCTGATAAAGTTTCTCGCACACTCCCCCAATCCGTGCATATACATATATATTTATATAGATATATAACGTTTACCTGTGGGTCTTGCTTCATCTGTGCAACTAGTTTGTAAACGACGGAGGAGTGAAATGAGAATAATACACACCCAAAAAAAAAAGTGTCTCAAGTTTAGTGTGTAAGGGAGGAACAAAGCGGGGATGATCTGATAGCCACGGAGACTCCGGTTCTGTGCACCTCATAAATATGCAGGTCGCGTCCTGCTCGCCACACAGCACCACCGCATTATCACTCCACACATGTTCTTGTTGCTCGGAGAGAAAAAGACCCACGACAAATTAGCCAAAGTACTGCGAAAAAAGTGCACTTAATCGCACTTGGAAGTGGTCAGCTGCGGGCATTGTAGGCGACATGTCGCATAGTTCTCTCCCCCCGGAGCGGGCCCCTCTCCGCCTGCACATCCCCCTCCTGCTCGCACTTGCTCGCAACACCAATAAGGCAAGAATAACACGATGTTTCATTTACCTGATGACATTGGATTCCCACTTTCAACGCCTCTTGCAGGCCTTGTAGTTCCATGTTCCGACCAGAAAAGCACTTTTCTCCCACTTTCGACGCGGCCGAGACGAAGTTTAAGTGAATTAAAGATTTTTAAAGCGACAATAACAATTGAAAGAAGAACTACTCAGGCTGCAAAGCAAGTTCTCGCTTCTTTTACAGGCTAGGACTCATCACCCACTTTCCGCCCGTCTTCAAAAGTGCTCCAAACCCGGCAGAAAGAGCTCCGGCCCCGGACGGGTCCTCTCCAGATGACGGCCGAACGTCGAGGGGTCCGACGGGGAAGCGGGTTATCTTTTCTTTCGATTATTTTAAGTTGAAAAACGGGAACTATATTTTGTCCGAGTCCGCGGCTTGATTTCACTTTGCCTGGGGAAAAGTTGCGCTTCGGCTGTCAATGGTAATTCTGAAGTTCCCGGATGGAGCAGAGAGAGCAGAGCCCCCCCTCCCCTCTTCTCCTCCTCCGGGCATGCGCAGTGAGTCGAGGCAGCTACAACTACTTTACTACATTTATTACATTTCTAATAAAAACTCATATTTTCACTCTAAATTAAAACTATACAAAGATGATGATATTATAGAGCTATAAGATAAATGAAAGTTTTAATCAAAACTAGATTTCCTTATTCTTTTTTTATTTCGGTATAGTATAATGAGCCAAAAATAACACTAAAACACCAACCATATGTTATAATAACCATACAATAATAATTGTAATCACACAACAAAAAAACACAAATATAAATTCATCGGTTTAACTTAGCTAAAATTGCTTAATTATAAATAAATATACAATAACAAAGTGCATTATTTAAACGCTGTATTTAAGTGAAGTAAAATTCAGCCTGACATATTTGTTATCTTTAAATTCTCTGTCAGCATTTAAAGTAGGGTTGTGTGAGTTTGAATGTTTGTAATGAATGGCCTACCGCCGGGCTGCTGCTTGTTATTACACATCTTTACACACGTTATTGCATTTGTTTTTACTGAACTATTACTGCTTTCTATAATGTTAACACTAAAACTACTTCATGCAGTCGGTAAGGTATCCAACATATTGATGCAATTTGAAATACTCCTTTTTAAAGAAGTGGGTGCATGTTATACTTTATATATTACGAGTCATATTTGTTTCTTTTCATCAACAGAGTTGAGATTCCTCTGCCGTCACCAAACCTTAAACCCTGAATCATGCATTACACACCGTCAAACTGACTTTATCTGCTTCTCAAGAGAAATCTGGCTTTCTGCCACTCTAAGTAATCTTTGACTCAAAACCCCTGTTTGTATTATTGCTGTCTCACTGTTGTTTTGCCACTACACTTTTATATATACAACCACAGAATGAAATGATACCATGAACATTATTTGACAAATGTCAAACCTTTTTGACTCTAATCTGAGGCCCAAGGGTGTGTAAAGTCATTTCCAAGTTATTCAAACCTCACGTTACACAAGATGATTAATATCTACTTTCCACTGCAAGTCTAAATGTGGATTTGCCTAATGTAACATTTGTCGTCCTCAATTTTCAACCACATCTAAAATAATTAGGTAAATAGGACTGCAACTAAGGATTATTTTTATTTGTGATTTAATTTACCTGACTGATTGTTCAGATTAGTTTATAAAACGTCATAAAATAGTCAAAATGCTTATTTTCTATGTGTAATCGAGTCATCAGCATGAAGGTTACAAACTTTGAATCTAACTTCAGATTATTCTTGAACTAGTTTCCAAAGTAATGTAGGTCTAAATAAGCTAAAAAGGCCGTGGTTAGACATCTGACATGATTCATTTACTGTGGATTCAGCACTAACAACCAGAGCAAACATGGCAGCAGCAGCAGCATCACAACTAAGTGAGACAGACAAGGAGAATGTGGGGGATTACAGAATATAAAATATGTCGATACACATGAAGCCTCCAACCAAATGTGCCCAGTTGTAGTTTTTCTGCCTCTTCAAAACACAAAGAGGCCAAATGTGGCAGTTTGTTCTCAGAGATCCAGCCTCTTTTCCC
This sequence comes from Nannoperca obscura, assembly GCA_036024295.1. NCBI lineage: Eukaryota > Metazoa > Chordata > Actinopteri > Centrarchiformes > Percichthyidae > Nannoperca > Nannoperca obscura. The sequence goes on along the minus strand of JAVQJL010054234.1, from coordinate 607 downwards.
CCATTGCTGTCAGTCTGACCCCCGCCACCTCCGCCGCCTCCTCCCGCCCTTTGGACACAAGCCGAGCCGCGATTGGTCCAAGCTGCTGGTTCAGTGCGCGAGGGAGGAGAGGGAGGGGCGGGAACGGCGAGCCAATCAGGAGTTGCGAACGCGGAGTGACAGGACGGGGGAACCAATGAGCAGAAGGGGGGGGGGACTCAGGGTGGGGGCGGGGCTGTAGGTTGGAGTATGTGATCGGAGAGTTGATGAAGAGCAGAAATGGCAGTTAGTGTTTGGGTTTATCGTTAACTCGACAGCGAATAACTTCACCCGCAGTTTGAAGCACAACTAATCTCACTATGAACGTAAAACGGCGGCTGTGTGTGTGTGTGTGTGTGTGTTTTACGGACAGCAGCCGACATGTCGACGGGTGAAACAGAAAGTAGCACCATGGACAGAGAAAGGGACTTTACACTGGAGACATTTCAACATGTCGGCGTCCTGCTGCACTGCAACACAACACCGGCCGAGCATCTACACAACACCTCACAGTGGAAAGTTGTAGTTTGTACTCAGCTTGCAGCGTTGACAGACAGTAGTCCGTGGGGGGGGGGGGGGGGGGGGGGGG
>JAVQJL010054226.1:0-10516 GCA_036024295.1 Nannoperca obscura | reverse complement strand
GGGGGGGGGGGGGGGTCATGAAGATAGAGTAATTGGTAGACATCTTTTCAATCTTTTCAAATGAAAAAGACAAAAAATTACCTTTTGGCTCTTATTTAATCAATCGCTAATTAAACGAGTTGATAAGATGCAGCCAATATCTAATGGATAGAGTTGAAGACTTTGTAAGTCTTTCTCTCTCCGTCTCTCCCTTTATCCTTTAGGTTCATTTACTATAGCATTAGTCTGAAGCTTGATCTAATTATATGCAATTATTTGGGACTGTTATCCACCAACATAATACTGAACTGTACTCTGTTTTCAACATGTGGCCTAGGAGCAAAAAGATGACCCTGGACATATTACACATCACACCATCAGTACACACTGTAATTACATGAAGCCTAGTATCCACTCCAGCTCTCAGTTAGAACATCTAATTTCGGGTAAGGTGAAAGTACGGCTTGGACTCCAACGCAGTAATGAGAAATGTATTGAGTTGGAGAGATGTGCAGGTCACTCTGTTTCCAGAGTTTTATGCTATTATTTTAGCCATTTGTTTTGACCATATGATAGCTTACATCTATCAGAATTTTAAAATGATACCCTCATACAGTAATAGTTGATGCAAAACATGTGTAAACAATCAGGAACCATCAAGTTACTGTCAAGATACTGGCAAATTAAAAACACTGAAAAGTTGAGTGCACAAAAAGTTCTACAAGTAAACTGACTGCAACAGAGTTCTGCTGGTTTGCTTCTTCTAAATTCAACAATGCAAAAGTCCCCAATCAACCCTGGATTAACAATTTTCAGCCAAAAAAGAGCTCAAACATCAAGTGATATAATCAGTTTACATCAGTCTGCAAAACACTGGCAGCCAACAAACCACCAGCTTGTTTCTGGTTTTCATGGTGGAGGAACATGAACCTACCCTCAGTTTGCTAGATAACAAGCTATAAAATCCGATTCCTCTAATGCGGGTTGACAGCACTCCTTTTTATACATAAATTAAGATTAATTGTTTATTGAAACACATATTTAGTAATAATTCATGACTAGAATTAATTAGTTTATTTGGATGTGACCCCATCTGCCTCCACACACAGTGGATTAGTCACATGGTTTATTGTTGGACTAGTATTTCTTCCTGTTTTAACCACCTCAGTTCAATTTAATCCTGTTGATGACTACAGTTTTTTCCTATAGCGAGGAACTGGATGGTGGCAGTACTAAAGGCAGCCCCAGTTCCAGTGGCACAGAGTGGGTCTCCCTGCTTGTCTGCTGGCTGTGGTGCTGTGTGAGACCTGTCCAGTAGCGGGACCTCATCCAGGTTGGATTCTCACTCCAGCAATGTGTCAACAGAGGCCGTGGACCAGCTCTCTGGGCACTTTGGCACTCCTACAATGCTAACATTATGCCTCAGTGCGAGGTCCTCTCATTTGTCCTGCAGTGACTCAGATTGGCAGGCTGTTTCACCTTGTGCTCCAAAGGTAACTACTATGCAAGAGAACAAGCTCTGCTACATTACCTCAAGAGTGCCACTCAAAGTGACCCGCTCTGATGTCACTGTAATTAATACCTCTTCAGGTCAGCTTTGGCCACATTCAAGGCTATAATACAACCACTGCCATTTCGCTCTGGAAAATGGCAGTGACCTGGTTCTGGAAATGTCAACAAAGTCCTTCGGCAGGGAGGAGGGTAATTTGCCCCCATTAGCCATGTGTTGAGAAGTAGACTCACAGGGGAAGAAGTAGGATTTCTATGGAGTGCCCACTAACTTGGAGCCTGTGGTGGAGCAGGCGGACCAGACCCTGGAGCTGAGGAAGTGTTATTTAATCCATTTGGATTGATGAGACTCTTTTTGTGATGCAGATGAGGGTCAAGCAAAAAAAACCTGCTGTTTAAACAGGTCTTTTTAAAAAGTAAAATGCTTCCATATACAGTCAAGCCCAAAATGATTCATACCTCTGGCGAATTTTGACTAAAAGTTGCTATTATTCAACCAGCAAGTTTTTTCTTGATTGGAAATGTCACAGGTGTCTCCCAGAAGATTATAAGACCATGTACAAGAGGCATCATTGTGGAAAAAAAAATTCTCAGCTTTTATTTACATTTGAACAAAAAGTGGCATGTCTATAGTATTCCTTTTCATCAAGAAATTGATTTTGAGAGGATTTAAGATGTTAACATAATATATGGTTGTCAGTATTAGTATTAGTAATAGTATCCGTTGAAATGTAGTAATTAATGGGCCGTATCTGTTGAGTTCAGATGGGGCCAGTGCCAGCTCAGGTTAGTCTAAGACTGAAATTTTTCTCCCACTCTGCACTGTGTCTGCACAGTCGACATATTTGGAAATGACAGAGCTCTCCTTCTCAGTGGAGGCCATTTGGCTCCATTCATTTTTGTACAACATGAAGAACAACATACACAGACTTGTAGATTGCCAATTTGACAATCTATTGCTGTAAACATGCATCTTTCATTTGGATTCATCAATGTTTTGGTTTCGTTGCCGTTTCCAGAATGGAAGGGTCTCACATCAGTGCGTGTATTACATTATACTCTGCTTGCTGTCAGTCGCTTGAGAAAGGGAAAATGCAAGTCTCTGCCAGAAATTAATCCCTCAGAAACATCACACCTTACATGTTGTCTCATTTTTGCATAATCCAGAGAGGAGTTTGACACAGTAAAGTCTATATTTTAAATACAAAAAGTAAGTGACTGGTAAAATTAACTGTAAGTGAATCGATATTTTCATTAAAACAGAAAGATCTGTCACCCAATTTATATTTATTCAACTGAGAAATGCTAAAACATTATGCTAATGCTTTGCTCTTCCTAATTCTGTGGAATCTGGGTCGAGCATTTTCTGTTATTAATAAGCACCATATGACCTGGGCCTATTTTACTATATAGCTAGTTGAAGCTATAACTACTAGTACAGTGCATGCCTGCCAAGCTTCAGATTTTTTTCCCAAGCCGCCAAAACAAAACAGGCTGTGAAGTAATTTTGGCATAGTGGTCGCACACGGTATTGCAACTTCCACGTGCATCACATGAGGCACACAGACCCAAAACATTTTTTCCATACACAATCATTGTGGGGGGCTGAAAACCAGTGAATGTATTTTGCGGTTTCCTAACACTTTGTGACTGCACTTTATGCAAATGCACTGGATATAACAAACAAGATAACATTTTATTAGCATTTTCAGTTTATAGAAATAAACAAAAAAATTTTTAATCAGCATTACAGGCGTTTGTGTTTGAAAAGGTAAACTGGAGCCCTTGACCACAATGTAACATGTACACTTCATGAAACACAAAAACACACTAGCTCCCAAAAGGCCAGAGGAAAGCAGGCTTAGTTCATATTACTTATTTATCACCCTCTGCTTTTGCAGACGCACCAGTGTGAGGTTTATGAACACATAAGACGGCCAAAAATGAATTACTATGCAAATAGAATAGCAATAGCAATAGCAATATTTTCTCCCTTTTTATGTAGTTTACCCAGGTGTTAATCTAACTGTACCACATCCACTTTGAAAGCGATGAGTCCACTCTCTCATGTGTGTCAATACTCAGTACAGTTCACCATTCCAGGGACAGCAAGAAACAACAATTCAACAAAGACAATTCAATGTCTGGACTGATCAAAAAAAAGACTAAATGTCAGTACTGAGCCTTATTAATCTGTGACTGTACTGGCAAAGATAAAATGCTTATATGTAAACTTTTAAATACCTTACATCCTCATGGACACAAAAATACACCCACACACACACGAGAAACACACAGACGAATCTGGACTGCATTACAAAATTATCTATTAGAACATCTCATCAATTTGCTTTACCTCCACCTCCCCATTTGAGGCAGGTGGCATGTGAAAACAAAAGCATGGAATGAGGGAAGTGTTAAGAGGTTGAAAATTACCCATGAGCACGACATTAGATAAGAGATAAAGAGAGACTAAAATGGGCTTCAGCTGCAGGAACTTTTCAAACTGTCAGACGTTTGACAGCATTGAGCAATTTCTTTCATTTTTGCTGTACAATGTCCACCTATCAGGAGCCGCCCTGTACAGCACTGTCCAAACTCTAGAGCGATGCAGAAAACGGTTATCTGCTTTATTCAGTGTAAATGTTATTACCATTTGCTGAAATCAAGGCCTGCCTTTTGCAGGCTACATTCGTGTCAGTCCTGAGCCACCTTTTTAGAATTAAACATTTTAGAAGATTGAGTTTTCTCCTTGAAGTTAGTACTCTGAGGAAACCGGTGGGGCAATTGTGGATTCATTCCTTGCCATGACTGCAGCATTTGGTAAGGATGAATGAGAAAACATAGAAAAGGAAAAGCGCACACAAGCAGAGGTAGTAGTGTGCAGAATGCAAAGTGAACAGAGGCATGAGAAAAAGCAATTTTTGACATATTTGGCATTTACAATCGTTGCAGTAGAAAGCAATAACTGCTTGAATGAGAAGAAGATCGTGAGGAATAGAGGAAAAAAGAGTCTGAGAGACAGAGAGAGTTTGGCAAAACCTCACGGGACAACAATTGTACTTCCAATATTTGATACAGCAGAAGAGCTCCTAATGTGAAAAGGGTAGCTGATGATACAGACTGATCTGATTTTACTGATCTGATTAGAGAAGAAAGGGTGCATTTAGCTAATGAAACCTCTAACCTGGTAAAGCATTAAACTAATGAAACAGTCCTGCCCTGAATTCGGGATGTCTGATTCTGCAGCAAAACAATCGAGAGCAACTCTCCCAAAACGTTGCCGTGAGCCTGGCAGTCTGCTTCTGAGTCAGCCAATGAGGGGAACACCATCTGATCTAAACTACAGAGCAGTGACTGATTGGCTGACTGCTGAGGAGACTGGCGGCAGGCCTGCTGAGAGCAGGTGTGTGTGTTAGTGTGTAAGTGCAGTGCGTGTTTGGTGCTGGTAGGTGGTCGAGATGTATAAAACACTGTGTGGAATCATAAAAGCTCAACCTCTGAACACCAAGGCTCTGTGTTTGTGTGGCAGACAGACAAGCAGAACAATACACACATCATGTCATATGAATAGATGTGTTCTCATGTGGCACGTACAAGTGATTTAAGAGTCACCAATTGTCTCATACTTAGGCACTATAATGCCCTAAAGGGGCACTGCACTGATTACCACAATCATGTTAAAACACCCATCATTTCTACTAATGACGGGTTAGTGGTACTACTAATCCTGTGAAAACAGTTGTATAATGTCTCCTGTGGCTCTATAACAGCTTTCTAAAGTCTGAGATCGCAACCCTGATAATGTTATCCTTACTTAGGCTTGAGGCTTCAAAAATGCATCTTATAAGGTGAAGGAGGGGAGTTTGATAGATAAGGGCATTTAACAGGCAAGCAGGGTCAAATGAAAGATGTTATTATGTTTTATTATGGGAACTATAGACTTTTTAGCATTTTTTAAGCTTGACTTATACTAGGGACTAAAAGTCAGGATCTCAGCCTCTGCTGCTTTGATTTTGACCATCCTTTGTAGCCATGCTAGTGGCATCGCTTGAGGGATTGCAATGCCAGTCTGCCGGTCAGTCAGATTACCATGTGTGCAGACATTCATGGTCTCCAGAGGATGAATCCCAATGACTTTGGCAATCCCCAGACTCTCCCTTTAGCACCAGCCATGAGATTTTGAGTGAAATGTGTCTCGACAACTATTGGATGGATTGCCATGAAATTTGGTAAATATATTCACGGTTTCTTTTCATTTAAGTGCCATCATCAGGTCAAAATTGTAATATATTAATATAATATTGCTTAGGTTTGTGGATAAAATTCCTCCCAAATCATCTTCAGCTAAACACGCTAAACTAAGATAGTGAACATATGTTATGTGAACATTATACCTACTGAAAATCAGCATTGTCAATGTGTACATGTTAGCATCCCTGCTAGCATGACTAGTACTATATCACTGGAGTCCACCTTTTATCTAAATTAATCTGAATGGAGAAAATAAATTATAATAAACTTCATTCACCACAATCATGGCTTGCTAAATCACTTTTTTTATTGGCTTATTTTGACATGCTAACATCTACAGCTCTGTTGTTGTTATATATTTTTTCTCAAACCAACAGCTGCCTCATGGTCTTTAGGTATATATATATATATATGTATATATATATATATATATATATATATAAATATTCCCCCAAATACTTGACAATCCATGGTGTGAAATTCTTCATTTTACCTGAAGTATCATTTTAGTGAATGAAACCCGGACCAGGCAGCATTTTAGTTTGAGAGGAATTTGTCAGTGTCGATTTATGCTAATAATCAAATCTCACAATCACGCACCTCCAGAGGTCGAAAGTTCCAAAGAAATCATTTGATTTTCTTACTTTCTCTGACCACACGGCTTTCCCCCTTTTTGTTTTATATATTAATGTTTTCATACTGTTGCTGATGTCTCTAACGCCACAATATATTCTCTAAAACTCTGTCCATGTTTTATTGTGGTTCTAAGCACACAGGAAAAAGTGATCCAAAACCATTAGAGCAAACCACACAAACATTTCAAACATGGACTCACTGAAAGCTTTACAAATACTAAATTTACACAACCCCTGTTAACTTGCATCAATATTACAGCCTTTTAAAGTGAACACATCTGCCATCGGTCTAATGGGGGTCTACTGAAGTATCTGAAGTACAGAAGTATGCAGCCAATGAACCTGTGTTAATGAGAAGTTATTAGCAGCATTCTCCATTTAAACAGCACAGGCCAAATCAATTTAGAGCATTTTATTCCATATGCCCAGGGCTTTGTATTTAATCCACTCCCAAAGCTCATGCACCCTGTGCTTGTTGCAGGTTTTCAGCTGCTTGTACCTCTGTGGGCTATTCAGTGGCTAACAACAGCCACATGAGTGTTGTGGAGGTTATTCTGTAACCCGAGAGAGAGAGAGAGAGAGAGAGAACAAACTCCCATTAAGCATACAAATGACATGAGTGAGAATGGTCTTTTTTTGTAACGAACTCAAGCTCTTTGCTTTTTAAACAGCACAAAAAAGAAATGCCATTCTCCTTGGGAGGTGAAGGACTTGCTGTGTTTAAACACCAATTCATAAAACATTAGTTTCAGTCAAGATATCTCAATGGTACGGGAGACTAGAGGAGATGAGAACAAAGTGCTCTTGGATGTGCTGCAGACATAGTGGTGGTGCATATGTGGAAACCAGCTGGACACATCTGAGCCTTGCCACTAATCTCTAGCTGCTGAGCAAAAAGTCAAACACATTCACTCCTCCCTCTTAAATACTAATAAGGCAAAGGTCCTCTGTTGAAACTATTCCCTCACGCTGCAACGACAATGCGTTTTGCACGCGTTAGGCACATGCCTGATTTGTTTAAATACAGCACAAATCACATGACTCTCAAGACGTCTGGCTGTGCAGAGACCACACCAAGCCGGGACCAAAGCCACTGAGTAGGTAGAGGCTATAAATCACTGTTCAGTCCGGCCAGGGACAGACATAGACACAGACAGTCTCCACCTGCCGTCACACTACCCAGAACTCCCCTCACAACTGACACAAACACACACACACACACACACGTGTGGTGTACAGGATGCTGTGGTCAACAAGGATCTACCACTGTCCACCAGGCCTGAATAGGAAAAAATAAGTGGTTTATGGGCATAATGCAGACGTCAAGGGCATTGTAGTTTTGATTTACGGCAGCCCTGTGGCCGGATTGTGATGTATTGCAGAGGCACGGCATTTTAAATTGTGATGAATACTGTTAGGTGCAGGACCAGATAAATTCTGAAGACACTTTAGGGGGTGCTGTATGCCAGGCGTTCAGCCTCGAAGGTTGCAGAGGAGAAGCCAAACCATTATTTATAGAAATACCAGCAGGAGTTTTTTTTTTTTTCATTCCTTAGCAAGCCAGCAGCCAAATATTCACAAATCATTTAAAAGGGGGGAAGGGGACTTTTTATAGTGGTGTAATATGAAGGAAGAAAATACTAAGTCCACCTGGAAGACAGGAATACATGATTTGAAAAAGGTAGCAGACTAACAAAAAAATCACAATGGATTTCTCATGCCCAGCTGGGGTTTCAATTACAATGTATGTGGTAGCTCATTGCAATATGAAGTCCACACACTCTACACAAACTACAGAAAAAGTCTGCAACTTGCCAATTGGTTTTCCCTCTTCTGCCTCTCTTTCATTTCTTATCCCACTTCTATTCCTGCCCCCCCCTCCCCTTCATCTCTCCCATTTCCTCTCCTTTTCCATCAGCTCTAAGGGGATATGAACACAAACAAATGTGTCTGTATGCATGATGCTTTGACCAGGCACAGGAAGCGGTGGAAGAACCTCGATGTGTTGTGCACTGGAGAGACAGAGCAGTGGATGCACAATCTAAATAACTTCAGAGTCCTATTTTAGAAGGTATGCACGCTTAAGGAATGCTAAACACGTGACTGACACTGATTGCAAAAAGCACAGAAATCCGTTTACATAATAATATCAATCGAGCGTCACAGGTAAAGTGATGCTGCAGTGAACTGTAAGAACCCACTTCTTGATTGATATATGTGCTTTGTAATGCATAGCTGCTTGCAGTCCGCTTATGTGGTGGAAGGCTTGTCGTTAGAAGATGATAACTGTGCTTCCAGTTTAATGTCATAACGTGGTAATCCTCTTAAGGCTGGGGTAGTAGATGATCTCCAGACAAAGGGAGCCTTGCAAGGGGCGAAGTAAAGCCCACTGTAACTTATCCCCTTCACTAAGTATTTCCTTCTGATGGGGGCAGCTGGTCCCTCAACACAGAAATAACATAACACACAAAACATTACTACATTAATTACATACTGTAAGCATGTGCACAAACTGTAGTAGATACTGTGCAGGGACGGAGGACACTAGCCAGTCCTACCCCCAAGCATAATCTCCTAATTCATAAACAGACTGTGTAAATCCTTTGAGGTGCTGAAAGGGGCTGAGAAACACCTACGGTTGGGGCTTGAGAGATAGTCTCACTGTGTGAACTTGCATCTGGCCTCAGAGTCAGGAAGCTCTCAGTTCTCACACTCAACGATGTAACATGTCTTGCCATCAAATGCATGTTTAACTTATATGCAGTGAAGTCCCATCACAGAGCTAAAACAAATATTTTCCTTTTCATTATTCACAACCACAATCTTTACCCGACCTCAACCAAGTGTGTTGTTGCGTAATGCTTGCAGTGTGTTTGGACAGAACTGTCAGTCCATGCTGATTCACCCCAAAACAGCCAATGAACAAACTCACTGTAGCTACCTAGAAACACATGCACTGATGTGTGCATAGGAGAATGCCTGTGTAAGTGTTTGTGTCGCAGCTCAGCATCTGACTGATGTCAGAACTCACCAGGAACTCTTTTATAAAGCAGATTCATAGCCTCGGGATAAGACTTTGCATGCAATCGAGCTGACTTTAAGACTCTTCTTGGATCCTGACTGAAGACACCTTAACCATGATATTTTTGCCGTAAGCACACACTTACCTTAACTATACCATAGCTGCCATGCTTATATAATGTAGAAAGATGTTGGTGCTGAAAATATAAAAAATTTTATCTGGGGGTTTTGCAGAATCATCCAATATCGAAGTTCTTGTCTGGAGACAGGGTTGACGGGTGCCAGAGCTTGAAGTACTGGCAGAAGATTTGGGTATGAGCCCCTCTTCCCGTCAGCTCCTCAATGTCAGTCAAGGTGTACAGACATTTTTTAGTGGCCTATGTGATTGTAAATAAAGAAGGCAAAGCATCCTAACACATGCAACAACCAGGTCAGCCTCCTTTTGTCATAGACTTTGCTTCTGAGGTGAAAGGTTGCCTCTGATCTCCTTTGATCCTCTGCATTAGTGGCAATATTCAACAGCATCACTAAAAACAACCCATCTGTCTGTCTACATGGTCTGTACACAGACCTCCGGGATTCAGAGTATGATCACTTTAAATCCACCAGCCTCCCCCATTTCTGTCCTAACACACACACACACACACACACACACACACACACACACACACACATCCAAACCAGCGAGAGATTAAAGCAGCCACAGACCTATATCACACATAATCCTTTGTTTAAAAGAATTTCAGAATCTCAAATCACAACAGTGTCAACATCCTCTCCAGGATGTTATTTCATCAAAAGAATCAATTATATCGGTTATTATTCAGCACAGAAAGTTACATCTAGATATACAATAGTGATATAGGTAAGCTTGTTTCTATTGACAGGGGATTAGCATGGAGGTGAGTGTACAATCACAGTGACGGTAAAAGGAACATAGAGTAAAGCTTTTGATGCAGATGGGCCAACAGCTACACACCTTACAGTGAACAGACTGGTTGAATTTTAGAAGCATTAATTAACCTGAATGGACGAGAGATGTTTCTAATTGTCACATGTTCAGATACACACCAATAGGCACACACACACACACACACACACACGCCATTAGGGCTTGG
>JAVQJL010054219.1:0-17472 GCA_036024295.1 Nannoperca obscura | reverse complement strand
GATTCGAAGGATTCGTGTCTCCGAAAGGAATCGTAATTACCATCACTATTGCCTATGTATTTCTTGCACTTGACACATGTATACTGTGTCTTCCTGTCCATCTTGGGTCCACACAAAATATAGAAAGGTTCCCGCAAGACAGAAGGTAAAATGTGCAAGAAATCGAGGAGCAGACAGGTGTCGATGCTTGAAATATAACAATATTGCAACCTTGTGTGGTAATAGCACGAACACTAACACTAACAGCAGGCTAGGTAGGAGGAGGACAGAGTAAAAGTAAACAGCACCTACAATTTCCACACTTTTATTACCCTCGGGTCCAGTGGACCCGAACACCACATATGTAATATAAACGTGTGGGGGGGTGTACAGAGTGCATTCATTGAAAATGTGTTCTTTTATATGTTCTTCACAGAAAATGAGCCACGACCAATGAGTCTGAGGTTGAAAAAATAATTAATTGCATAATTTTTCTTTTAATAAACATTGAAAATGGGTCCCACAGACCCGAACACCACACATGGGTTAAGTGTTTCAGTTGCCACTTAAAGGATAGGATTCCAGTTTAATTCAACCTGGCGTATTTCCCATAAATTAGGCTATTGTGGTTCTACAGGTTGTACTAACTTTGCACTTGCTACAGCCATTGTAGTGATTCAGGCAAACAGGGCACAGAGAAAAACATTAGATATAGGAGCGAGCTGCCAAACCCCTCAACAGCTTTCCTAAAAAACGTTATCTTACATGATCAGTCTGTGCTTTGTGTCTAATACTGAGTTAGTCTACAATGTTGTTGTGCTCTCATTAGACTTTTTTATAGCCACATTGATGTCACTTTTTGGACATTCACAGACAGACGTTTCTATACTGAGTGAGAGGAAAAACCTACAGAGACATTGTGTATGATCACCTCTCCACATATGCTCTACATGCAGGTTTCTCCCAAAAGACACAATAATCATTTATAACATATCTCTCTCTGTAAGTCATGTACCTGGCCCGCTAGCTGCGTGCACACCTGGATGCTTTCACTTCTGTGGCCCAGCAGGAGGCAGGGATTGTTTTCAGTCTCCATTCAACTCACAGCCCAGAACTTTAGGGCGCTGCCTCCTCCAGGCTAAGCCAAAAGCCCCAGGTTGAACCTGTTCAGATCTACAAAGCCACCTGCTACCGAAGCTATCACTATTCACAATTTAAAAAGCCCAAGAGCTGTTTTTGTCCACGGGACTGGATTTTAAATCATTATAGCTTTTGCAGAAAGCACCCAGTTGAGAAGCGAAAAGACAGAACCTGCAGGTATGTTATTATGTGGGGGAATATTTTTACAGCCTAAAAGCACAGAAATTATATTAATGTAACTGCAGGAGGTTGATAGAGTTGATAAATTCAACGACTCAACAGTTATTTCACCTGATTCCTGAAAGTCACTTTACTGTTTATGAAAACATTCCCTTTGCTTCTTGAGATTTCAGTAACTAACTAACCCCCACATATCATCTCCTCCATGCAGTCTGATCTTAGCTTCGTCCAGACCTTTGAATCCCTACAGACATCTTAGATTTGTTCAGCAATTCAGCTGTGAGATAAACAATTGACCAACCATAGAATAGAATAGAATTAAAAATCTTCCCACATTGCTACCTAGCAACCTAAAAAAATATTGCAACAGAAAAACTGCAACAAGCGTGGATGAGCTGTACAAGATGTAAGTCTTCTTACAAAAACAAAACCCTTTAACATTTTTGCTAAATCAACGTGAAAAATGTTAAGTTAACAGCTACTGCAGCTTCTGTCTGAACTGTAAATGATACTGCCAGGACTAATTGGTTAAAACAAAATAACAATACCTCCTACTACATCAGATCAGACTGGTAACTGATATACTGAGTGACTCACTGATGGTAAACAGGCCTTTAAGTAAGTGACTAGTGTCATGTGACATCTTCCTAGACTAGAGCAGTTATCGGTTATTCTGAGGGGGGTAGGCAAAGCTGAGGCCAAAACTATGTTATTGCAATTTTGTCGCCTCCTGGTAGTGGTCAGTACGAAATCTACCTGCAATTACTTGTTGCTCAATCACAGTGAACATGCAACGGGTAAGAATAAAAGACAAGAGCACAAGTGTGACTCCGCCAGGCTGAGAAGGAATAGTGAAACTATATAAGAGTGTCTGTGGCATGTGATGATGACGATTAAGATATCACTGCTGATGTTAAACTATGATGTTAAACGTGTGATAAATGAATGGCAATATAGCTGCTTTAAATAGCTACAGCCGTGCATAATGTCAGTGATTAAGGCCACTGATAACCTCTGTGATGAAACACAGATAATGACACTGTGCTACTTTTTTGCCGCCCCCTCTCAGGTAAGACTGCAGACAGAGCTATTGGTGTACAATTGATTAAGTGCATGTCTACAGTATATCTAGTATTTATGGTTGAATTTGATTGGAAACCAGGTTCATGCAGCTGCACCTAGTTACCCTATGATTGAGATGTATTCAACAGAGCCAGAACCTATGCACAAATTTAGTTTTAGCCATGAACCTACACAGTCCATCTGGCCCCTGCAGAGACATGCAGAGCAAAACAAAATGTTTTCCACATGGACGAAGCAGTAATGTCTGTAGCTCAGACTGGAACAAACTCCCCAAGAGGGCAAATAGGTGAGGACATTGGCTGTAAATACTATTACTGCTGAATCAAGTTGAGGAAATGAGACATTACAGCTTCTCATTACTCGTTAGTGTTGCCTGCACATCAACCCTGCAGCCTCTGAGGTGGTAAATCTTTTCTACAAGGTAGTTAAAGAACAAATCTGTTTTTATACATCACGGTGGTACAGTGGTTTGAGCTGAGCACGGCAAGACGTTTCTGTCCATGTTAACCTAACATGGGAATCTCCAAGCAGTGTGTATGTAATGTTTAGTTTGTTGTCATCTTTCCCTTCTTGACAGATTTGAGAAGAATAAAAAAGTACAATAAGTATTGCTGTTTTTTAATATAACGAGGTGTTTTGGTTGTTCAGTCTTATCTCACAGTGTTTGGAACATGCTTCCTGTGACCACATGGTAGTTTGTGCAGTTATTCATATAATTTATAACATTTAAATCTGCAATAAATAGGCTGAGATTTGGACATACACAGACCCCACTGACATCATAGATATCAAGAATGGCAGCCTAAACAATGAAAATAGTTGGAAGGTTGTAGGTTATTTGTATTTTCCTTCAAGACGTACTGGTGCATTGAGGCGTGGTCTTTGTTAATGGCCACTGGCTATAAGCTCGTGTTTTCAGTACTATGTCATTTGTGCTCTGCTTTCAATTTCACATACACTTAGTTACTCAGCTTGGCACAAAACAACTCTCTTCGCCCGTTCATTTTATTTAAACTAAAACTATATGAGTATTACAAATTGCACTTAAGCTCTCCCTCCCTTGAGAATATTCTCTCTGACGCTGAAGTGTTTTTGCTAATACTCTTATCTAAATCTTCTTCAGATCTGTGTGTCACAAGCACTCTAAACTATCAGCATAAAAGCATGGGCGAGAGCTTCACAGGCGAGTCACCTGTTACAGTTTTCAAAGGACGTCTCAATGCTGTTCAAGAAACAGATGTTTCTTAGATGGTAACAGACACGACCCTGCTAATTATTTCAGATGCCATTTATCATCATGGCAGTGTTTGTGTGGCTTGTTGGAGAAGGAGAGGTCAGATGATGAACAATCATGACCCACAAAAGCTGTAGCTGGGCAGCAGTGAGACAAAAATGTTTACAGGCCCTTCAGAAAGTAAAAAAATTACAGTTTTTTACAGTTTTTGCATGATTAACAAATCGCTGCAAAATTTGAAGCTTGACAAATGCCTGTTGTACGTCTACCACATCAGGAGAGGACTGCACTGCAATTTCCACAAATCACTGTAATTTTTCTGAAGTCACCAATCTGATCAAATGGACTAACTTCAACAAACAGATTCACTGCAGTCCTCGTAGGACTTTCATTAATCATCACATATTGAGATACATGTTCAGGATAAATCAGAAAAGTTGCCACTAAATTACTAGGGTTATGTTTCAAACCCGGACAGAGAAATAGAAATAAAATTTAAAAAATGATCCTGCAGGGACTGACTTTAGGAGAGTGCACATGTAGCACGGTGCCTGGCTTCCTGCTTGCTGACACTAATCCAAAGGCAGCGGGGATTTTCTGCCTCTTGCTGCTTCTTGCCTCACACCCCTGCAGGGATCTCAGATCCACACTGGCTTTCCCAGTCACACACACACACATACAAACGTACACAGATGAACACACGATGGACTATAAATATTCAGGCCAAGATCGGCGATACGTGCAGCACAATGTACGCTGGGGACATAACACACACTGTTCTCATTTCAACCCTGCCACCGTACTCTCTGTCAGCATTTTTCTGTGAGAAAAAACTCACACATCTGCTCATCTGATGCTGTTCATTTAGGCAGACTTGTCCATGAATGCGGCGTGTGGAGCCCAAACTAGAGCGGTCCCATCACTGTTTTTTTGTTGGCTTCCACAGTACTCATTAGATGTGTTGGCTGCTGCATGACAAGCCAAGCTTCAGGTGTTGTGTGTTTGTTTATGTTTGTGTCTGAGGGTGAGAGGTGCTGTTTGGAAAGCACATGTGCAACACAGCGAGTCACATTACACCATGACAGACTGTCACGGTGAATTAAAGGCAGGACACAAATGGAGGCAGTGGTCAGGAAACATCATTAATGCCAGAATGCTCAGGTCCACTCTAAACCAGACATGTAGGCGACAGAACTCCCCGGACGAGAGGTGTACTGGATACAACAAAACAAAATGTTACCTTGCTAGTTATTGTTGTTTTCAAGCATTCCCTGAACAAGGAGTTATCCGTTGTCCACTGTTGTGCCTTTGAAGTTACATAACCAATGCACAGTATGTGTAGCATGAAACGAGACAGCAGAAGCAGCTGTAAACTAGGTTAGCGCCAATTACTTCCATCCCAGCAGCC
Organism: Nannoperca obscura; assembly: GCA_036024295.1. Lineage (NCBI taxonomy): Eukaryota > Metazoa > Chordata > Actinopteri > Centrarchiformes > Percichthyidae > Nannoperca > Nannoperca obscura. The sequence goes on along the minus strand of JAVQJL010054219.1, from coordinate 12,448 downwards.
AAAAAATCTATAAGTTTAGATGTTTATTCTTTTCTGTAATGCTGATAAAAAGAGACAGCTGCTCTTATCTAATCTTTTAGCCCCACAACTTACTGACAGAATAAATGGTTTAGAGTCCAAAATGTCAAAGGTAGGACTGTTTGCAGTCTTGGAAACACATCGTGACTGCTGTGATTAATAGGCTGGAAATGGAGAACAAGAAAACACAAATGCAACTGAATTACAATGCTGGCTGCAGTATTTTTATGTTGACATGGTAAAGCCTGTCTGAGTAACTGCATGGGTCAATCAATTAATACTGCACTGTGTGAGAGTATTTAATGAAGTAGTGTATTTTTAACCATGCGGCATGTCTCTAGGGGATGGCAAAGTCGGTCGGTCCACCACTTTGGTCCAGATTTAAATATCTGAACAACTATTGTTTGGATTGCATGACATTTTGTTCAGGCAGTTATGGTCCCCAGAAGATGAATTATAATAATTTTGATAATGCAGAAATGTTGCATATAGCGCATCATCAGGTCAAAATATGTCCAATACTTTGCTTTACGACCAAATACCTAATGATATTCCCTGATTCCGATCAGCCTCAGCTGTAGGCTACTTTATGTTTAGTGCTAATTTGCAAATGTTAGCATGCTAACACGCAAAACTAAGATGGTGAACATTATACCTGCTACATGTTAGCATGCTGATGTTAGTATTTAGTCCAGAGCACTGCTATGCTTATAAGTACAGACTCACAGCGCTGCTAGCATGCCTGCAGACTCTTGTCTAACTTGTTAACAGTTTAATGCTACATTACATGGCAGTGGTTCCCAACCTTTCTTGTCAGATACACCCCCACAGTCCTTTCAGTTAAACTCAATTATTTGACCTGAATTTTATGTTGCAGTGTTAATTATATAAAAGTAGATATTATATTACCATAATGTTTTATACATTAGAACTGACAATGTTTAGGTTGTTTTGTTCAAGGTTTGCTGTTGTACTCCTACCACATAGAAGCTTGACGTTTCAACCAACCATTACTTTTAGGTAACAGTTTATACCTCTCTGCTACCTTGTTAAATAGTTTTTACACACTTAGTTGCAACACATAGTTTTAGGGGTTACAGCTGACTCAATATGTAGATATACTGTATGTTTTATGAAAGTATAACACTTATTTCCTAAATTCAGCTGAGCTAATCCACAATCTTTCTATTTAACAGCAGAAGTATCCCGTGGTTGGGAACCACTGCTGCATGGCATACTTTCTTACTTACTTTATTCAAGTTGTTCCATGAGATGCATTATTTTAATTTATCACTCTTTGTCTGTTATTTATTTCATGTTTAGATTTTAACTGTGGTTGTGGTACATTAAGCACAATTTCATAATTTGTGTGAACAAAAACACAGAGCCCTTTACCCAAAATGAAAACTGTCATTATCTGCTCATCCCCGTCAGTCATGTCGCACCACCTCCAAACCAGCCTCCTCTATCTCGTGCCCCCGCAGGCATTTCTCACATGTGCACTAATAGTGACTTAATGAAACGCCTACAATCACTTACCAACAGCAGATGTAGATGCCTGCCAGTTGTGCTGCCAAGCATAAAAATTACCATGTTGTTTCCCTTGATAATGGTAGCTGCTGGCAATATATTCCCCAATTTACAAACTAAATTACAAACTAGAACTCATTTTGCACAACTGACCCATTGGAATTGTGTTTTAGCTTGCCTGTTTGATTAGCAGCTTCAAAATGGTGGAGTGTTAGATGGGTGTTAATCTCCTGCAAAAACTTTAAAACTACTGTAGAGTTTGGATTCAGAACAACTTAACATTAACCAATATCTCTTTTTAATCTCACTTTTTATGTTGCAAGTACAGTGATGCTCAGTACCATGTGTGAGCTCAGGAGAATCTGCTGTCTTATCATTTTTCAATTTCAAATTTAAAAGAGGAAACACATTTATGTGAAATTTCACATATAGGCACATGTCACATAGATTTCAGATAAATCCACATATAGGCACATATAACATTTAACATGAAATAAATCACACATGATATTTCACAGATGAAAATAAGAATTTCATATGTGCATAGTTTGTAATTTACTGCTACACAGTATCAATGAACTAAGAAAGAAACAAATGTTAAAGTTTTTAGAGGGTTGGAAACTGGAAAAGAACATTTATTTTTGTGTAGCAAAAGAAATGTGCTCTCCCCATATTGGGAACCACTGCTGTAAGTCTTCAAGGGGGGTTTGTGTCTCCTCTTCAGCTGATTTATTGGATTAATTAGACCTGTGACTTCTTTCAGGTTCAATAGTCAATTCCTAATTCCAGGTGAGAACTTGACCAGCTCTGAATTTGTTTGATGCTCTGACCAGACTTGCTGCCCAACTTCCTAAATTAAACTGTCCTGGATTTAAACTGATAAAAGCTTTAAACTGAGATGTAATTGGAGTTTGTCAGAGGTGTGACCAATACATCAGTAACAAACAATTAGTTTAAAATCTGCTGCTGAACAGCATGTTTATCAACAGACTGTCTGAGTTTGATTTATCAGGCACAGCTAACAGCCTGAAAGGCACTGCAGGGGAGAGGCGAATCTGTCTTATTCCTAAAGTGTATGATTGAATGTAAAACTGCATGACTGAAACATCAAGATGAATTAAACCAAAGCCATGTTCAACAGGGAGATTCTTTAGGCGATTTTTGTTCAAATTTCCTGTGACCACTACTTGCCCCCATTTTCTCCCGTTTTAGTTGCAATATTCATCATTTTTGTCACAGCCAGCTTCTCTGTTGGACTGGGAATGATAGACTAACATGTGCCTCCTCCCATACGCAAGGAGCTGCCAGACGCCTACCTCCATGAAATACCAAAGAAAAGCAACACAGACACAATCCCCAACCATCATCCTACCTGCAGACACTGCCAAACGTGTTTGTTGTACTGCTGGAGGAGTTGGAGTGATTAAAGTAGTGTATGTGGCTAACTGTGGGAGTGGAAATCATGTTTGGCTACGTCTGACCACTTTCACTGTGATTGAGAAAAAAAACATCTGTGTGCACGGCTTTATAAATGTGAAGCAACGAATGCATGTACATACACACATCATCTCTGCAGTGGTGGACATGTTTAACTAGTACCTCAGCCATCTGAGTGGCACATACTTTGATATCTAGCTGTACCAACCTGGTATTGCTCACTGACGATTACCTTGTGATCAATTGAGGTCCAGTGCTGTGCTTTGCCTCAACATGTTTTGATGGTTTTGCCCTTGTTGCCCTTTTGTAACCAACCTCCCAGTCATCTTGGCTTGAGCAGAGGTGTGGCTTTATGAGACCAGATGTCACATTACTATGGAAGGCCACTCATCATCTGCTCTTGCAGAGTCGTGCACAGACATTCTGAGAGGCACGCAGCAGCTCAATTTAACAAACAAACAAACAAACAAACAAACAAACAAACAAACCTGTGGAGAAGGGCCCTTAAGCCAAAAAGGGCAAGGGGGCAGCAGCCTGAGCAACTGAAGACACTTAACTCTGAACATTACACTGCACATTTCACTGACTTCTAGATAATTACCAGCCATTAGAAAAACAACAGCTATATGATATGACAGCTGTATTTTTTACAGGCATAAACTGCTGTAATAATGGTCCACTCTGTGGTTAAGAAACAATTGACAGACAATTGCAGCTGTCCAATATGTTAGCAACATGTAATTGTGTTTGGTTAAAAAGGCCCAAAATGAGCCATAACAACAAACAGGAACCCTGTACAACATCTTGAAAGTTTGGAAAATGTTTAATTTTAACCGCTATGTTTTCATGGTTAGGAAAATGCTGGAATTGGAATACAGTCCTTGAAAAGTGCTTGGTTTTCAACATGATCTAAAAGGAAAGTTCTTTTCTTGTGTTGACTCATTATTCATAGCTAGATCTATCCTCTGTTGATCCCTTACTCTGGAAATTAGGAAGCATTAAATCATCATGATCAATACATATAAACAAAGTTAAAAGAAACAGAGAAAATATACTTTGATGTAAAGGAACAATTTAGATGTAATGATTAAGGCTTCCAGGGTCTGGATATATCTTGGTTTAGGTACATTGACAGTGCTTGAAAAGTGCTTGAATTTTACTTTTAAAAAACGGTATGAACCCTGAACAAACTGTATTATCCAAAGTAAGCTCAGCCTCTGAAGCTGCATTAGTGTCTGTGTAAAACGTGACCACAATGCGTCGACTGATACATCCTAAACCAGAAATAGTTTAAATTTGATGACTACCCACTTTCACATGGTTTCTTTGGTATTATCAGTGTGCTCTGTCTTCCCATGGCTGGACCACAATACAGAGTCTTGTCAAACTGCTGAATTAATTTGTCTGTCACATCTCCTGTAGCGTCTCCTGTCTGCCCTAAATCATGCCTTCCTCAAAAGTCTTAATTTACTTTACTTCACAAGAATATCTCAATGAAGCAATATCACTTTGAAGTTTCTGTTCCTTCCCCTTAATTTGCTGCAAATGGAAAATGCAAAATTGTTCGACCTGGAAATACAATTTACGCACATGAACTGACTTTTTAAAAAAACATGTTGACAGGAAAAATGGCATATATCCAGCTCTATTTTTCTAGCAAAAATAAAATCACTTACACAAGTATTTTCCACAAGCGCTGGCTTTTTCCCAGATGGCCAACTTCTTAGTGTCTTCTCTCCAACTAGATACTTTTGTGCTTGTCTTTTATTTCTAAATGGGAAACTACAGTCATGCATCAGACAGCTCTATCCATCTATATCAACATTTGATGCAGAACAAGGGGAAATTTCCTGTTTCCCAATCCTCGCAGTTTGAAAACATGTCCAAATGCTACATCCATGTGTAAAGCTGTGCACTTGACACATTTTAGTCATTACAAATCTGTAAAACTGCCCAACATGAACACGAGTGCAGTGACTCACTCACTGGCCCTGCTCACCTGTTTGGGTTGACTCAGCTCACCTCTGCACTGCACTTGGCAATCTGAAGGATGAATAATGAAGCAATAATCCATAGCAGGCCACATTATATTAAATAGTGTGACAAGCACCCAATAAGGTGTTGAGTTGTTGCATACTATCTTACAGTTGGAGGTGTGTGTGTGTGTCTGTGTGTGTGGGGGGGGGGGGGTTATTCAATCTGTAATTGATTATAGCAGTGATTTGTAACCTTTTTGGCTCATGACCAAAGGCTGTATATAAAGATGGACCACTTCCTCCTACTGTGCAAAACTGAAGCCAAAATATCTTGTGCTGGTGACATCACTTGGAGCCAGAGTCTGCACAGTAGGTGATCCATATCGAGGTCCCATCTTTACACCCACCCGAACCAATCGCGAGCACACTCACAGTTGTCAGTCGTGACATCACACCCCCTTTTTATAGCATCAAATAACTAATTAAAACCAAACACTGGAACATACACCAGCATGATAAGAACTACCTAAAATGACAGAAACCATCTTTGGGAAAAATGTATTTGACGTGTACTTAGATTTTTCAGTTTGGTCCATGTCCCACTTGATAACATGGAGGAGGCGGGGCTTATGACCTATACTGCATCCAGCCACCAGGGGGCGTTCTGGATGTTTTGGCTTCACTTTTGGGGAGCTATAATCTTTTTCTATCTTTATGTACAGTCTATGCTTATGACTCTCTACATGAAGCTAGCTGTGAGCAACCAGTCATCATTCCTTCCCAAGTTTTTTAATTAGAAGATTTTTTGAAGATTTCTTTAAAAGGTTAATGTGTGAATTTAGATAAAAGTCATAGAAAATGAACATATTTTGGTGTAAAATAAAATTTTTGCATTGATGCACCTAATTCATTTGTGTGTGTTGCACATATTACACAAGTTGAATGTGATGGTGTGTCTGTTTATTAGGTTAATAGGTAGACTGTATATAAAGAAGGATGTTTTCAAGTGTTTGTTTTTCAGATAAGTTTGGCTTTAATTTGTTACTTGATGCTATAAAAAGGGGTTAAAACGTCATGATTGATAACTGTGTGTGCTTGCGATTGGTTCAGGCAGCTGTATGGGCGGGAACTCGATCACTACTGTGCAGTGTCTGGTTCCAAATGACATCACCAATGCAAGATGGCAACTCCCGTATCCGGGATATTTTGGATAGATTTTGCACAGTAGGAGGAAGTGGAGACATGTTGTCCATCTTTATATACAGTCTATGGGTTGATGCATCAAAATAATACAGTTTCATAGACCGTCAAAACAACATAATTAAAATGTGCACAAGCTTAAAAATGAATGTTGGTGTTAGTAATGCTAGCCCTTCATGTTTTCTTATGCATAGGAGAATTATCTTATACTTTTTAAATTAAAAGAAAAAAGTTAGATCATGGTCCCTTTAACAGTTTGTAATCCTTCAGATTTATCTCCTGACCCCCTGTAAGGCCCATCCAACAGGTTGCAAATCAGTGCACTATAGTAGTGTCTACCTAACACTTGATTTATTCACTTCCTGTCAACAATGGAGCCCTAATAATAATGGTAATGATGCTGTGCTTGTACTCAATCTGTTTACTGGACTGAATGCATATTTTCTTTTTTTTGGTTGCAGTAGTATTTTGCTTTTCTGCTCAAAACAGTAGAAGCAGTTCATCATAACTAATGTATAAACCGGAACATTAGCCATGCAGTTTTTGAGAGAGAAAAAAGGATTCTCAGGGTGATTTGCCTTTTTTTTGCTTTAAAAGTTCAGATAAGGAGACTTTGTTGTGTCGGCTGGGGACAGGTCTGTGAGTAGAGGACAGTCAATTATCCTACAGTTTTCCATAACACTCTTCCAATGTCAAACCACTGTCTGTTTCTAGCTGTGCCTTCTTCTCACACAATCCTTTCATGGTAAAAAAAGACGTTTCCTGCACAGACCACATACTGTATTTGCACTTAAGGCATTGTGCTTCTTTCATGAAATTGAAGGAGATACAGCTCCTCGCAAACACCTCAGTCTCTTTGAACTGTTCCATTGTAGATCTCCTTTTGCTGACGTTTCAAAAAGCCTCTTTAATTTGAATGTACAGGCTTATTTTCTCCACAACCCCTCCTACTTTCTTTTACTACTTCTACCTCTTTCTCTACTATACACTATAATTGCTGCCATACCTTCAAGGAACTGCATATGACAATACATTCATCAGCATTTAGCCAAGCTACTATAATGTAAGTATACCATTAAAGCATGAATGCAATGAGCTTTGCAATAATAAACAATACTCAGCAACTCCGTCCATGCTATTTTTAAGTAAAAACTGTACATTTGATGCTTTGGCCCCTTTTAAAGTTATAATAATTTAGCCACTCAATGTAGTTACATGCATCCAATTGCAAACAATGCATGCATGTAATCTAGTATTAGTGTTAGTATATTATCTCTTTGGTATCAGCCTCACTGCTGACTGTTCACTCCACATCCGAGCTGTGTTAAGTTACTGCCGATGCAAACCCAACATTTCCTACTGCTCTCCTTCACATTAAAAGACATTATTTTATTATTTTTTTTACATTTTTTTAAAAATTATAGGGAGTAATGGAAGAAGAGGTAGCAGCCACAGTGAGATGTAACAGGAAACAGGCTGCACACCTCCAACAGCAAGGTAGCAACTTTACTGTGTCCTGCTGTTGTGTGGAAAAATAGTCAATTATTGACTGACTTTATTAAAACAACGTGAGTTGTTAACTAACTGCTCAACGAGTCGTGTAGTATCTACCACGGGTGCTGCCAAATCAACCAGGACTGACATCTTAAGGATTTTAACTTTAAGATAAAGACAAAGGCCATTCATAGCTGTATGTTACATTAAAGTTAGTTAAACCACAAACTGTGAATGTGGAGGAAACTTTACAGGTTTCTTCCTCTAAACCCACATAAGAGGATAGCATTTCTTTCAACTTTAAGGATTATTTGCAAAGACTTGTTTGTGTCAGAATAGTGTTGGACTTTATTTAAAAAAAAACAAAAAAACGTCAACTTGGTTTTGTGCATAGCCGGCTCCGCTGCTCTCACTTTGTGTTATCTACATACATAATGAACTATTTGCTGCATTTATTCCATGAATAGCAAAAAAGTGAATGCAATCATTTTCTTTTGCCATGAAAGCAAAAAGGGAAGAATTGCCTGGCCAGTCAAGGCAGCTGATTTCAAACATTTGGACTTAATTTACAAGGGAGAAAAGGTGAAAGAGGTGGGAGGAGAAGTCAGGCTCTGCAAACAGCTGGTGAGAACGACTGAAAAAGTGCTTGAATTTTGCTTGATTAGACACTTGAGGTTAATTACAGTGGTATAAAGGTAAGCATGATTTCTGGATTGATTATGGGCAAGCTTCCCGGACTGTCATTAAGCCTCATTCTGAACTCAAAAGTGAATCCTTTCTCTTAGTTACCTCTCTAGTTTACATAAAAGGGAGACCTATAGGAACTATTGCTTACATGGTTTCATATCTCTCTGTCTTTTCTTTCCTGTCTGTTTTATTGATTTAATATTGTTTTATTAGGAAATTCAGAAAAAGATTTTTGCTTGAATGGGTTCTATGGAGGAATGTGGAATTCAATTTATTCAAACATCAAAAAACGATGAATACTGCTTATTCAGCTACTAAAACGTGCCCCGTATTTTTTTATTAAATGCAGTTACGTATATAAGCAGTGTTTCCTCTCCATTTCTTCTTTAAAAATCTGATATTGATTACCCTTGGAGGTTTTAAAAGCAACATGCATCTGCTCTGTGTTGCATGTCAAAACTCTATCACCCATTGTTTTCTATGGATGCCAGCCAGGTTATGCTGCTATCCTATTTTCCAGTGTCAATGCACCTCAACTCTCCAGAAAATCTGTAGTTTTTAAGAAGACTCTGTGTGCCAAAGTGCAAATCAGACCGCTCGAAACTATCATTTCTTACAGCCTCTATCAAGCTGCTGAACTCTAATGCTAAATCTTAGCCCAATGTACAATAAATACACAAGAACTTTAACACTTCAATTCTTTGTTTATTTTTCAAGCCGCCGTGTTGTCAATATCAAATGTATTGGTCCAATGTGTCTTGTGTGTTTTAAGATGTTTTCATGTGAAGCAACTGTCTTTGTGTGAAGCTACGAATTGTAGCACTGAGCCCAAAATAAATTTCCCCATCAGAAGAATAAAGTTTACTCTATTGTATCACATTGCCACTACCTGGTTACTGTCTCATGACCACTTCTTCTGTCTGTAACAGGGCTTTCAGTTTGACCTTACGCAGAACAAGGATGCTCACTACGTTGATTTTCCACACCGGGCCAAAGTTAAACAAAATTGCACACCCCACATACACTGACCTCTGCAACCCGTATGCAATGTGGTCCTGACATCAACATGAGACGGAATCTAAGGCAGCGTCAATTTTACTATAAAGGCAGATTGCAACAAAAGTTCCTTTTGTTGCAATCTGAATTCTGTCAATGATGGCAGTAAGTATCAGAGAGGACGAGGATACCAGCTAATGAAATTGACGGATTTAGCCTCTTATTTAGCTCCCTAACTCATCTTCATTCTTCCCACTGCCTCATGGAAACTATTTGGTCCTGTGCATTTGGATCTGAAATTGGCATTTGGCACGTCCAGTGCTATGTCAAAGGACGTGACACAGTCTGTGTTTGTGCTACACTTTAATGTAGTCTGGGGCGTTAAGAGAGGCTCTCTATTCAGATATAAAAACCACATTGCAAAATGTATATATGTATATATGTTTGAGCCAAAATACATAACCACTCAAGTCTGGCTCTTGTGGTCCCCCGACCAAGAAGTAGAAATCACTTGTGAACACATTTAACCAAAATGTTTTTATTCACACATTTTGACTACAAGAATATTATGCATTTTTTCCTTTCATGATCATTTGACATGACTGAACCAGTTGGTTTCCGTCTGGCTTCATAAAGTTGATCTGTAACTCGATCACTTTTCAGATAGACACCTCCAGTTACACAAACGCAGCTGGCACTGACTCTGACTTCTTGTTATCTGCCTTCTGTGTACGTGTAATCAAACCTCACTAAGTGGAATTGAAGTAGATAGCAGGCGGGCTTGATTACGTCAGCTGTCAAATGTTACACAGATCTGAAGCTGTTTTTGACTTGACACAAAATGAACATATAACACATTTGTATCAAAACCAATGGCAAACAATAAGCCATCGCTAACATGATGCTGATTACAAGCTGCACAGCAGGAATGGCTCAGATGTGCTGCAATATCAAAGTCTAGAAATATACTGTATCCATCACCCTGCCTCTTACCTATCAAGGGCAGAGACAGTTTTATCTGTTTATATCTTCTTTAGTACATTCATATAGTGTATAGACTTAACTAAAAAAGAAAAACTGTGAAGTTTTGGATGGTTAGGAAAAGACAGGCCTACTTTCTGGTGCTCACCCAGCAGCGAGTCATTGGTCATTACATTAAATGAATGGCCACAAAGAGCACACAGACCTGGAAATATAAGAAATTAAATGGACAAAGCTGGGCCTCCCGAAAGTCTATAAAATATGCCTCAAACTACACACATAAAATGCCCTTGAACCCAATGTATAAAGGGTTTATAAGTATAGCACATTATTATAAACACAGAGTAAAAACTCACTATACAAGCACAGAGAGAAATCTGCATATAATACTTAAGTTGTTTGTTTTTCTCCTGCATGCTCTCCCTCCTCATGTGGCATCTACAGCCGAGTAGCTGCAGAAACAGTGTAGACTGCGAAGACAGGACAAGCACTGCATTTAAATAGACATGGTGTAATATTCACAGTATAATGCATAATTCAGCCCCGCACTGTGGATTAAACCCTGCTCCCCAGCTGTTACAGAGAGCCACTTAAAAACAGCATGTAGCACGACAGCCGAGGCCCTGAACTGTTACTGATATCACAAGGCTCCTTTCTGCTGTTTAGCAGTTGAATTTCACTCCAGAGTGTGCACCAGATTGAGTCACATAAGAAAGTCATTCATATATTATTAGCTTTTTTTAAGCCCTCCTGTTTGCCAGTGCTCTGTTTATGAAAAACTCTGCACTCTAAGATTTTCCAAGAGACATGGAAAAAAGCACAGAATTACAGAAAGTGCAAATGTTCACACACAGATGTTTTGGGGGGGGTTTATACTCACACTTACCAAACTCAAACACATGTCCACATAAGGAAACACACACACACACACACACACACACACACACACACACTGTTGAGGATAGGGTTTTCCATAGAGAAATAGCACCTATCAGAGATTCCAGTCCTTGTTGCCATGACAATGATTAAATTTATCCCAAACATGGGGTTTCTTTCTTATGACTTATGGTGCCCTCCACCCCATCCTTTGGGAGAGTGTTTTCAACATAATGCATGGGAATGCAACCTAGGAACAACATTACATGAAGCCAATTGATCAAGTCTGACACACAGGGAGAGCCTGGTGTGCACGGAGAGAGAGGTTTGACAACATCAGACAAAAAAAGGGAAAGAGAAACTAAAAGTACAAACCTCTTCAAGCACTGAAAAATTCCTCAAACTGGGAGTCTTATCTGAAGACATCACACCTGTCACTGACATCTGAAGAGTTCCTGAACCTGCATGTATTACATTTGGATTTAAACTGGGTTTTCTGTCTATTAGTTTGATAAGAGTTTAATTGGACACCTCCATTATCCGGATCTCCACTAGAATCAGATTAATTGCTGTAAGCAACAAAAGAAAAAGGAAAGCCTGTCTAAATTTAAAGGAACTCAGTTCAGGTTTTTTTGTTGAGATATGCTGCTAATAGTCAAATAAACTCACTAAGGCAACAGACAGATAACAGCAAATCGGATGAAGATGCAGAGGGCTCCTGCAAAAAAAGCGGAACCTGGTTTAACGCAGTGTTATCCATCCAGCAGTAATGTAGAGTGGTAAAAATATTCCTCATGGTAGTTTAAACCACTCTGTCACTGCTTTGGCTTCCGAGAGGTCTTCCATCTAATGGATCTATTACTCAAACTGGACTTCCTGCATCGAATTTATCATCTCACCACCAGTACCAGTAGCAACACAAAGAGCAACACTGCCCCTTGTTTTGTTTTTTTAAGTAGGGCAGTTTCCAGAAGAAATTTCAAAGTAAGAAAATAATAATTAATGATTATATTAAGGAGACTATACAAAAACTAGACACAGCCAGAAGAGCATTAAAAGGTTTATGTGGTCCTGATATATTGATATTGTACAATGTTATAGTGGAATTGTATTTTAGTTTGAATGTATTGTATCTGATAATGTACAAAGATAATCTGTTCCTAGATTTAATGCTCTTTTGATTCTGCCATTGGCAGCGATGTACTTACTTATAGCACTTGTGAATCATCTCCAGCCCTTACAAGTTTGATGAG
>JAVQJL010054215.1:0-23857 GCA_036024295.1 Nannoperca obscura | reverse complement strand
TGGAGGCAGAGTTGCCTCCTAATTAGTTATGGTTTTCAGCTGGTTCCTTGCCTTTCCTTGCTGTGGTGTACTGCTTTTTCTTAGTGTGTCCAATACTTTTACCTGTTTCATTCCACTTTGTTACACATGACTATTTATATATGGACTTTAATCTTCAGATTTTTTTTCTGGATTGTTTAAGTTAATACCAACGTCTGGTGCAAATTTAACTTGAATAGGCTCGTTGGAAATACATTTACTGGACAAAATATGAATGTGTTCGATACTTATTTCCCCCATTGTATATGTTTTACACACACACACACACACAAAGTGAGGCGTTTAACCAATTCATCTAGAGACAGGTGGCTGCACTGACTGCCATAAACCAACTCTACTCACATTGGTGACAAACTTGCATGAAATAATGTCAACTATCAAGTGTAGTGATACACATGCTGTTTGTCAAGTCAGTCTGATCCAAAACAAACAGGTGGACTGAAACATACGAATTGATTAGGGTACAGGTTTGGAAATGTTTAACCATTTGCAACAGACAAAGTAAGTAAACCCTTTGGTAAATAGGAAATACCTCTTATAGTTAGACAGTAGCACATCCACAGACCTTGAGCAGTGAAGGAGTTGGTCTCCAGGTCAGTGCTTGAGGGAGGACGACGCATCGTTCCACATCCAGATGCTCAACAAAAAAACCAAGGACAAGCAGTGTTGACACGGATTCCAAAATATATGCCATGTTGTGGATTGGGTGATTATGTAGTACTATTGTTTTCAGATTAATCAGGTATTTTGTATAACTTTAGTCCAAATGAATCACTCAAGTAATTAAACATAAAACAAGTTCGTTATTTAATTATTTTGTCACGTGAAATGCAGTGAGGACAGTATTATTTAATACTGATTAATCAGGCCTAATAAACATAACAGCTTAATGCAAACTTTCAAACCGTATTACAGAGAATAATTAATGAAAAATTAAGCAATTTAATCTCATGTTATGGCGTGCTCACATCTGTACAGAACACGCTTATTAAAGGGTTGGGGTTGAGTCAGATGGCCCCTGTGCACACAGTGTGTCCTCAGGTTGGGTCGGATTGGGGTGTTGATGCCACTGCAACAGACACCCCAACTGATTAGTGCAACTCATCACTCTCACACCCACCATCCCTTCGACTTTAACACAACCCTAACTTTCCGGATGATGATGAAGGGTTTGCGTTTACCTTGTGTTCACATTTCTGATCGACCGGTAGCCCCAGCCGGTCTCATCTCACTGCAATGTGAAAAGTTAATGACAGTTAGCCTGTATACAACGAACCATGCAAAATTAGCAGGTTAGCCATAGCCATGTGCACACAACGTGGTCAGTCTCGGTTATCCGACTCATCGTAGAAAAATAATGAAACTTGTAAAGACTGATATTGAAAGAAACTGGAATGGTTGGAAAACGGTACTAGAAACGCTAGCTATTTTAATTTCTTAAACGTTGCAAACGTTAACGCTAGCTAAAGTAACGCCGAGTTAGCGTAACCGTTAGCTATGCTAGCATTTAGCATTCGATTGTTTCTCAATCATGTTACTGTTCTTTCTAAAACAAAACAGCCAACCAAAAGTACCTAATACAAACATACACAAAAGAACAAGGCGGTATCTCCTTTGTTTCTTCATAAACACTGTGGTTTCATGCTCGTAGTAGCTGATAGCCGACCAAACACGTTATGTTCTTATTTTACTTTCTTCTTTTTACTTCTACGTTCTGGAAAGCTGATTGGCTGAAATGTCGGGACGACGGTGGACGTTTATTGGACAGATGGAATTTCCCCCCAGTTTAACCACCAATGACAAGTTGTATTCCCGGCACATGCACATATTCACAAGACCAAAGTTTTGCATCGATTAGACTTCTGCTCAGTGTTTTGGTTGAGAGAAACTTGAATGTATTTTTAAAGGCTATGTGTGTAATCTTACTTTTAAATGTAACCCCCTATTTTGAATATTTTCATTGAAGATATTCTTACTCACTGTCACTCAGTTAAATCATATTGGAAATATTGTGTAATATTTCCTACTCTTCTCTGTGTATCTGAGTAAAAGTTGAGCGCTTCACCCAGTAGGTCACCCTGATGACTAAACTTTAATTCCTGGATGTGTCAGTTTACCAAACCACTATGGTACTCATCACCCACCTTAGTATGCCATTAAAGCAATTACATGTAATTGTTTTTCTAATGCTGTCACAGAGTAGCATGACAACATGTGCTTATGAGTTAGGTGTGGTTGTCAAGGATTAATAGTGCCTCAATTTCATATCCACTATTTTGAGCCTGTAAACATTCATGATGTATTTTTCATCTTTTATTAAAAGGTCTAAACACAAGGCTAGATCAAGGCTACTGATGTTTTCTGTTGCAGTTTAAAGCTTGTACAGTACATTGTATGTTGTCGGCAATTACCTGCTTCATCCGCTTAGCATTTTGTGTCTTCCCCCTCTGTGTGAACGGTGGTATCATTGGGGTTTTGCCTTTGTACATTTGTGGAGTCTGTCCTCTTTCCAGGTCCTTGTGGTAGAGTAGGGTTTGTTGTCTAGGTCCTACTGTCTCTTGGCAGGACCTGAAAGTTGCTTGACATCTTCTCTTATCCACATTATTTACTCCAACCCTTAATGCTAACTTGATATTAAAAGCTATATGTACTTTACTTATTTTATCATGTGATTCCACTGCTGCTACTTTGTTTGTGCTGTTTATACTACAGCTAATGTCTGATTGTCTTGGAAGAGGAATCCCTCCATTGTTGCTCTACCTAAGTACTACCACAGTTTGATGACTTGGCTTCATGCCTCCAAAACCCTTATTCCCTGATTACTACGTTACACCCACTGTTATGTCTATAATCATCTGCAGAAGCAGACGTCTGCATTTCCTTTATTGCCATGTGACCATTGTCTGATGAGATAGGCCTTTGTCTATGAGTAATTAAGTGCATAGTTGAGTGAGCCAAACGTTTCATTGAAATGCAAATGCAATTTTATATTAAAAGATAGCAAAGGGATAATTCACTATATCACACAACACAGCGTGTTAGTACTGCCATGGAAATACATATACAGTCTTTTCATATTTACACATCAAGTGACAACCAAACAGAAATCATAAATACCTCTTTTTGTTAACTTTACAACAGCTATACGCGACCAGTATTTCATAAGATAAAAGAGCACTATTAAATAACTGGCATCTTCCCTATCATGTACAAGGCTTGGACACAGTGGTTAAAATAATCCAGCAAAAACAAAAACAAAACAATTCTTCTCCAGTGAGTAAAATTAATACAAGTCTAAAAACGGTCATGAAATCCCTTTGTACAAAAGACTATACAACTTAATCAACGCAATATCTTCAACAGAAATGTTTAAATGCTTATCCACATGATACAATCTGTACAGTTTGAACATTCCTGCAGCAGAGTTGGAGAGACTGTGAGCCGGGATGATTGGTTACTGGGTCGCTGTGATGCTTTGTAGGCCTACTGTAAACCAACCGTCAGAGACCGTAGTTATGTAGCTGCCAAGACCCTCTTTCACTGGCCTCAGTGCTTCGTCTAGCAGCAAATCAGCAAATGCTGAGCTTGTAGCAGATACTTCAAAATACATGGTTCTGTAAAGTCTAACCGATATATTTGTCAATATAGCAATATAGTATTTCCTTGTACCATATTTCAACAACAGAAAGAACGGTACTCTAAAGCAACGCGTTATATCTTTACTTGTATTAAATTCATTTTTCAGCAAGTTGTCAGTGATATATTTCTAAACTATAAACCCTCACTGTCTGATGGGGTCAGACATGCAGTGTTCCTAAGTTACCCATTTGTTATACTGTACTGTGGCAGATGCTGCGAGTACACCTTTGCACTACAGATGGATCAAAACTCAAATTACGAAAATGTACATCTACTACTGTTTGGCCACGCAGATACTTTTGGTTGTATGTGCCAAGTTTTAGATATATTCGGCTCTGAAACCGGCCACTACCCAAAACCATTAGAGCCAAAATGAAAATAGAACTTTTGTGATTATGTTCCAGAAGTAAGACAATCTAATTTGTAGTGATGCAAATATCTAAAAAATCTAGCCCTACTACATAACTTCTCAACTTTATCTTGTTCAGTTCAGTCAATTAGTTAAAATGGGAAAGGTAATGTCTTTCAAAAATGATGTAATATTGTTGTTTATCAAATATGTCAACAGCGTAAAAAAACGCAAAGTGGCGAAGCAGAGAATAGACTGGGAGGGCCGAATGGCATATACATTTTTATAGACAGCTAAAAAGTTGTAAAGATAACATCAGTAGAGAATGGTGGGTGGATTGCATGGATGAGGGAACTCTGGGAATCGCAATGTATAACACATGCACTCCCACACTGAAAATAATGAAAAGGAACCGTTTTTAGTTGGGTTATTTTCAGCACTAAAAAATGAATTGCTGTTGAACTTGTTAAATCAAAGAGTTTCAAATTGTAATGTTAAGTGCTGTCATAGATAATCATTTATATGGATAGTAAAACCCAGGATCACATTTTTTTGGAAAGACCAATGAAAGAAACTCTCAATAAGAGATTGCATTGAGTGATTTTGGGCAGAAGAAATCCCAGAGATGTATACATCTAACACCTGGGTAAATAAAACCACATCTACTATCTGCATGGCTGAATAGCCCTAGTGGAGCATGTCTGAGAAAATGTTTGTTTCTGTGATTTGGGTGACCAAACCCAAGCAAAACAAATGTCATGGACATTTTAAAACCTCTGAGAAAAATAAATATACAGCTGAAGGAGGAAAAAAAATCAAATGTTTGGCACTTAGGCTGTTACTTCATCTGGGCTTCCTCTGCAAATCCGGAAGATCAGAAATGGTTGAATTACAACTTAAAAATACACAAAAAACCTCTTCTGCAGTAGATGACTGTACTTCTGCAACCAGCTGAGAGAACCAGCTACAGTGAGTCCTTGCTTGACCTGTTGGAGGCTGTAAAATAAAGAATCAGAAGCAGATGGGTCATCGCTGAAGTCTCCCACTGATGAGGGCAAGTCAGTAAAGTCAAATGAAACAAACATCCCGTAATTAATACTTCAATTTCTATTGAAGTGTAAATGCAGAAAGAAGCATGGGGATTCTGTGAAGCCCCATCCTTTGGCACTGTCATAAATACATCTTGAATACCTCTAACACAAACACCCTCTCCATTCTCTGAAAGTCAGCAAACCCACTCCACAAATACAAAAACATTCATAAATACAGTTCATGAAGACATGAGTGGCATTAGAGAGAGCCTTGCGGTTACGGCGTCCAGGGAGTATGTTGTAGTTTTAGCCTCGCAACCACCAAAAAAAAAGTTCACAAAAAATAAAGGTGAAGTTGTACACAGAAGCGTTTGTCGCATTGAGAGTCTGCATCCTTTAAAAAGGCTCTACATAACGCTTGTGTCTCTCTGTTCACTTCCTTCACAGAGTCCTTTGCTTTCTCATTCCAGCATGCTCATTAGTTTATCATTTTGCCAAAAGGCAATAGAACTGAGGGAACTGTGGGAGGACTGTACTGCGTCTGTGTGTGTGTGTGTGTGTGTGTACACAAGTAGGACGGAGCCCCAGTTTCAGAGACAGGTGTGTTTATGGGAGCGTAGATGTGTCTAACCAGGT
The DNA here is from genome assembly GCA_036024295.1 of Nannoperca obscura. NCBI lineage: Eukaryota > Metazoa > Chordata > Actinopteri > Centrarchiformes > Percichthyidae > Nannoperca > Nannoperca obscura. The sequence continues at coordinate 18,163 of JAVQJL010054215.1, read as the reverse complement.
TCATATGTACCGATTCTCTACATATGCAACTGTTACTGTATTTGTATCCATTTCTCTTTGCGTCTTTGAACCAGCTATAAATACAGGTGTGTGATTGAGCGTTTTAGATAAGGTTGCGATAAAGCACGGAGGGCAGCGGAGCCTCCCTCACACTTCGCTTTCGGTGGAAGGTTTGCGTGTGGAGGCCCAGCCGGTGTCAGGCAGGCTGTGCTGGGCGTGGCGATGCGGGGTGATGGCGGAAGGGGTCAGGGTGGTTATGGAGGAGCATTCGGATGCCTCCTCCTGAAGGAGCTGCTCCGTCTCGCCATCATCTAGCGAAGCGCTGCTGGCCTGCAGGGACACGGTGTCTGTACGCATGCAGGTGTGCAGGCCGCCTCGGGACGGCTTGATCTGTTTTAGGTCATCCCAGTAAAGCTCCTCATTGGACAGGAGACACACACCCTCCACAATGCGGATCTTCTCCTTGGTGTAGCTTCCGTCCACTCCCCCCTGGACAACGAGACACGATTAGTTTGAGTGATTGCCTCTATATCAGCAGTATATTGGGAAAATCCACCCTCAGGTAGTCCTCAATCTGTTAAACTAAATGTTTTCTAGGAATCAATTTGTGATGAAATATTTTGTTTTCAGTGTACTGAACATGGCAACGAGCCACCACGGTGTGACAGATGGACTGGCTCTCTGTTATTTCTTTGTTAAATGCACATTTCTTCCTTTCTTTCTTCCTCCCTGCCTTTCTTCTTTAACATTAACCCTTCCCCCTTCTTTTTAAAGAATAACTGCAGCTCACTGATGTTAAAATCAGCTACACAAACCTACATTTTAAAAGTTTGACCTGTTCAAGGTGGATTTCCCATTAAGGATTAATCAATGACCAACTGCGCAGCACAGATGTCACCTTTAAACACAACCCATGCACAGCAAGTTGGCTCCTTTTAGTAACGTTGTGCTTTTTCCTGGAGTTAGTTTTTGTAATTTTCAGATTAAGGTGCAACAGGTAAATACCATTAAAAAACCAAAACACCAGGCTGTCAGCCTGTGTAATCTGGAGCTACAGTGCTGTGTGTAATACAGTTGAACAAATTATTCAGTCTGTTATAGAAGGAATAATTTGGACATCTCCAGCATGAAGAAAATACATACAGTAGGCAGGGCTAAGCAGTTTGGCTTGAGTCAGTGTGCTTACCTGAAACTGCTGATTGTTTTTTTGTTTCTTTATAAGCAGCCCACAAGCAGTCCAGCAATACGGTTTCCAGTACTTTAAAGGAATTAGGCTAACAGCTGGTGCAATGGCTCCCGATAAACATTTTCTATGCGTAGCTCATAATGATGAATAAAGCAAACATCAGACATCCTTAACTTCTATAAATCTTTTCCCTCTTTTGACAAATGGCAACATTTTACTAGCAGTAGGAACTAACAGGGTTTCTGGGATATGTAGTATTGAGTTTAAGACATGCTGTATTACAGTTCTGACCATAAACTGTGCTTTTAGTTGTTTATAGTTATTTCAGGGCTTCACTGTTGATTTAAGAATGACAATGATGTTTAATGATGATACATGTAGCACCTTTAACAAAATCTATCCGTACATTTAGATTCGTTGCCTGTTGAAAAAACCTTATAAGTATAAGTATAAACACTGACATGCTACTGATAACAGAGCTCTGGAACTGCCCCAAAGAGAGAAATTATTAATTTTGGAACGCAGGTGGCATGCAGTGAAAGACAGAAGAAATGGTGGACAACACTGCAACAGCAGAGGACAAGTTAGAGAAAACACAACTAGAAAGGACACAACTCCTTCATGCGGTGTAGCTACCTCTCCACGGGACAAGTGGGTCAAAAGATAAAGGGAGAGAGGGAGTTGTAGGGATGAGAGAGCTGCAGTGAGGAGAGAGATGGAAGGAGAAAAGATGAGCACTTGTGTCTGTAACCTACATGTGTCACATGTTACAATATTTCAACACAATCAACCTGACCAGAGACAAATAGTCAACCATTTGTCTCTATGGTTACCCACTATACTACATAGTCTGTGATCATTCTATGGATTCAACTTAAATCCATTCATCTGTTAACCAAAAAAACGTCTGTCTTTGTGATTGTTACCTCTTTCTTATATCGAAGCTGGTTGTATATTGGAGGCTTCTGCGACGCCTCGATCTTGACCTCTTGCGTTGACGTCCGGTACGAGGGGTTACTGTAGGTCAGGTTGCTCACTCCTGGGTCAGCAAATTTGGACTTTTTATGTCTGCCAATTAAAAACAGGAAGAAAACAGCACGCTTTACAAACTGAACTGTTTGCTGTGTATCAAATGTAGGTAAATAGACCCTCCTTTTAAGACCAGGGAGCAGGAAAATGGACAAGTTTCAAGCAGGGGACTGACCTGTAAATAATCAAAGCAGCAATGAAGATCAGAATAGCCAGGATGGTCAGAACTCCACCAATCACATAGCTGATATGAAGTCCTTCTCCTTCAACAGATGGCACAGATGTTAAACACTTCACAGAGAAAATGTCTGCCAAGTCAGATATATCAGACCTTTCAGAATAAACATGGTTTTCCAGTTAATGCTTGGTGGTTGTGAATGTTGATATGAATGATATTATTATTATTACTGTTACTCCCACATGACATAACTGTGGCAAAACTGGAAGCAGGGGAAATGTTCAAATCTAAAGCTGTCATCAAGTTAGCTACTGCAGAAAGCTAGTAACCAACAGCCACAACCAACTTCACCTAGCAAGGCTAGCAGTTTCCCCCTGCTTCCAGTCTTTGAGCTAAGCTAGGCTAAATACATCCTGGGTCCATCTCTGTGCTTGACACACATGGATGAAAGTAATACATCGCTCTTGTCTTTTGACTTTGGGTAAGACCGTAAATGTGAATTTCCTAAATGTCATCTCTGCATGTCAGAAATTGTGTTCATATACTGACCATGAGGAGCCGTCACCACGTTGCTCAAGCAGCCTTCTTCGTTTAGGTTCTTGTCAGTACAGCTATAAAAAATAAGACAGAAACACAGAACTTCACTTAATATTATCTCTGTAGGGCCTTTGGGAAGAGTCTTTACTAAAGTACTATTACTGCTAGTTGAAAACCTCATTGTGCTTTACATAATTGTCCTTATAAATGGATTGAGAGCACTCAGTATTTTTGGAACAAGGACAAGCAACTTCCCTTTCCAATCATTTCTATTTCTTAGAAAGTTAGAGTTAGATGAACAATGTCAAAAAAAAGTATTCAAAACTTTCAAAGAAAATTCATGTTGCTATTTGAAATGAACAAATAACGAATGAATGAGCGAGCAGTGATGCCAACATACACATACTTGTCAGAAGAATTACTTCTACTAAAATTACTATAAGATAAGTTATTAATTACATTTTGGTGCGAGTAAAGGCCAGTTCAGACCAAAGATTTCTGAAACCGGCCAGTTTACACCAAGATGAATGAAGATAGTGATAGTGAGTTACTTGCTGCAAAAAATAAAAATAAAAAGACTTGGAGGGACAAGATGACCAGCTGACTTCACTACGAGCTGATTGGCTGTTGAAACAGGAGATGTGCTTTATGTTCTGAAACCAGCCACTGGCCACTTGACAAGCTGAGCAGCAGGCGATGCAATCAGCCGGCTTAAGTCGAGCTGAGATGGGTCAGTTCACACTGCTGAAAGTTTTCCGTGCTGCATTCAAAAATAGTCTGAATCTTTGGTCTGAAGGGACAAAATAGACAAACAGACGTACTTGACCAGTGAGGGTCCTCTGTGTGGAGTGTCTGTTGGAGCTTTGGGGATCTTGTTGGGAACAGGAGTACTGCTGGTTCCTCTGGCAGGAGAGGTAGGGATGTAACCTGAAACTGATAAACAGGTGCCGATCAGAACCCGAGTGTGCTGGAAACATACTAGTGGTTTTGTTCATTTTTTTGGTAGACAGATTTATATCTTGGTCAATGTTTTTTAATGTGGGATAACTGTAGCTAGGATAATCCCACTATTAAAATATCTTATTGGCCAGGTATGTGAAATTTGGGCTAAAAACATGCACATACATTGGCAAGGTTCTTTTTAAGTCAAGCTTAAAAAACACATCAGCACATACAACATTCAGGCACAGACTGCACAATCATGAGTGGTCACTCACTGGTGGAGCACGGTCGGCCGTCTGGTTCATCAGGACAGGCACACACAAAACTGTTGGTCTTGGCGAAGCAGAGGTGAGTGCATCCGCCATTATTCACCCCACAGAGGTTGATACCTAAAGGAGAGGAGAGTGAACATTCAGTCTTGTCAGTGTTTCTACCTTTTGTTTGGTTCATTTCATCAGATGAGAACAGTGATATTTGAATTTGACTGGCATCAAGTAACAGCACTTTCTGTGAAACTGGAAAATAGAACAGTGATGTAGTTTGTCACAAATTCAATTCAAACTAATAACCAGTGGCTACCTCAAGTAAAATTGTTTTTCCATTTATCAAATTACCTTTAAGGAGCTCAAACAAATACATCATATTTAGCTCATTAACATAACCCCTGCAGCAAAACACCTAATCGTGCCAAAGGAAAGGATACTGAACAAGCTTCTTGCAAATCTACATGACTTCTAATTAAACGTGTTGTCTCACAGGGAGACAAAGCAACAGAAACTAATTTGATTAGGTTCATTTTTGTTTGGATTTTCTTGAGGCTGGAAGAGATGCTGATTAAATTACATGTTCATTTTTGAGGCTGTGGTCTGTAGTGTAGCGCAAAATATCCTGTTAAGACTCACAAAGCCTTTTTGTATTACTGGGGCTGACAATCATTCAGTCTAACTCACGCTAACCAATCAGTAGTGGTTAAACCGACAGACCAATTAGATAACCACATAGCACTGAGAAACTGATATTTAATACTTTAGATCAAATTACGTAAATATTCTTGTGTTAAATGACGATTTCAATACATGTTCAACTTCTTTTTATTATGTTTTGGTAACAGGTTATTTTCTTCTTCTATGCCCAGTTTATGGTCTGGCAACCGCCAAACTGACTAGTCTAGCGACCCGCACTGTGCCTGCGTTCATTGTCTGCTCACACATCCATACCAGCATCTGCTGCTTCAGCACTTTACCAGCTGAAAACTGTGCATCGGCGTCCTCACAGAAAAAACTGAAAAACATAGTGAGGTCTCCAGTGTCAGCTGGGGATGGCGGAAGCAAACCCTCCTTACCTGTCTGTCTGTGAGGTGATACCACTATAATGTCCATGAGGCCCTCCATGTTGGCCAGCACGGTTTCCTTGTTACGGCCAGTGTGTTTGTCCACCCGCTGGATGGACTTAGTCTGCCAGTCTGTCCAGTAGATCCAGCGGTCTTGCTGCGAGAGTCGGGAGAAAGGAGTTAGAGGGGAGGACACCGGCTTCAACTGGGGAAACGAGGGAGAAGAAGAAAGGGGAGGAAAAACACAGACAAGGATCAGGGGGATGGGAGGAAGAAAGGGTAGGGAGAGAGGAGGAAGAAAAATGAGGGTCAGAGTGGAAGAGAAGTAGAAGAAATGGCTAAGTCGAATGGGTTCAAGATGAGTTGGAGGACGGAGAGACGGCCAGTGAGAGTCACGCGGTGAGTCGATGAGTGAAAGAGAGCAGGTGAGTGGAGGAGGCAGCCAGGAGGAAGGGTCAGCCCAGTGATTGACAGCCGAGGGTGAGGAGGGGTGGGGGGGGGTACCTGCGTGAGGGCAAACGGGTGGGACACCGGGCTGACGAGGACCTGCCGCAGTTTCCCGTTCAGGTCCGAACTCTCAATCCTGTCCAAGTGGGCGTCCACCCAGAATATCCTGCAGAAAACACAACTGATTCATAAACACACTTCTATCTGTAAATACACTGCAATTGCCCTCTGACTACACTACTACACCTCTGACTACACTGTAAAAACAAGAGTTTAAACAGCCTGTAAAAGCTGAATGACACTTTTGCTTTTATTTTTACACCATTTCATTACATTCACTAGTGTGTTATTGCCCAAATCAAAAGTTGTATCCTTTAGCTCTACACGATCAGACTTGGCTCAACTTTCAGCAGTCTAAGCTGGACTCATCAGCTGCACTTGCTATCATAGCATGTTAACATACTTACAGTTATCATGTTAGCATGTAGAATTTTAGAATGATATGTTAGCTTAATGCTCCAAGTACAGATGAGCTATGCTAATGTTAGCATGATAACATGATAACTGGATGGCATGTAACATTCAGCATGTTAGCATCACAAACGCTAACAGGCCAAACTGTAATGCATGCATTTAACGTAAGTATTGCGTACACTAGCATGCTATATCACATGTTAATGTTAATGCTAGCATGGTAAGATGTATGGTAAGTAACATGCTTAGAGGAGGTGGACACTAATAAATAACGTGGACAATGTAATAAAATCCAGTACAATAGCTCAATAGTCATTGTAAAGCTTACAATAGTTAGATTGTTGATTCAGATGTAGTCATCTTTAGGTCATAGTATGTGTTGTTGTATTGAATTAGGTTATATTGCACATGTTTATTGTATCCAACTGTATTTACTGGATATATGCTCTTCTATCATTGCACCCAATAGCATACCTTTCTTAGAACATGCCAGTTTGTATGTAAAATGATTTAATGAAGTCCATTAATCTCAGTAAGTCCAGACGTTATATAATAACTGGCTGCTGAATAGTCTGCAGGGCTCTACTTGTCTTGTAGATATACCTTCTGATACTGTGATGATCCGATTTCCACAGCAGGGATCATTAGATCATGAAACTTTCATAATATCTAATCTAATTTCATCCACAATGCTCCTGGGTGATAAAAAGCCATACAGGTAGCTCCTTCCACACACACTTCTCTCTCTGACCTTCGTGTATCGTAGTCTAGTGTGAGACCATTGGGCCAGCCCAGGTCGGTGTTGATCAGAACCTTTCGGTCCGAGCCATCCAGGTGAGATCGCTCAATCTTTGCGATGTGACCCCAGTCGGTCCAGAACAGGAACCTGAAGAGACGAGGCTGAACTGGTGAGGAGGCTTTCTATTGTACAAACAAACCTTAAACTGAAAAATATCTGCAACCATGTGACTCTTCCAAACCAAAACAAATCATTTACGATGTTTCTTTCTGCTAATATTCCACTTTTTCTTCTGCTAATTTTAGCATTGCTCATTATCTAAAATATTTAAGAAATTAAACAGCTTGTGAGTCAAACCCCAAATTTAAATTTCAGGTTGAAGCCCAGTTCCCTCCACGCTCTTACCCTTTGCTTGGAAACACTGCAATGGCTCGGGGTTCATCCAGACTGTTGTTGACCAGCACTTTGCGGCTCGTTCCGTCCAGGCGGGCCACCTCGATGGTGTTGCGCCCAGTGTCTGTCCAGTACATATTCCTGGCCACCCAGTCTATAGCCAGCCCATCTGTGGTCTTCAGGCCCTGGCTGATCACCGTCTCCATGCCGCTGCCGTCTAGGTTGGCACGCCTAAAGTAAAGAGTGGGCATTAGATATCATTGGTCTACTTGAGAGCAAATAAAATAATCCTGATAACACTGGTAAATACTGTGATCACTTTTATTCTGTTCTGTCTTAATTTCAGCAAACTTTTCAGTTTGAGGAATTTTTTGATTGGTTTTGTTATTCTGCACATAGCTGTATGATACATTTTTTATGATTTCTCTAAGTAGAGTCAATCTCACCGTCTTACTCTTAAGTTTTTTTTTCTCTGCAAAATTCAAATAACAAATTACAAAATTAACTTTTTTTTATTTGAGCACAGCAACAATAACACAGATGCAAACCATATCCAGAATTGTTTCTATTATCTACAGTATTTTTTAAGTATCTCTATATGACAGTGACTGACCTCGATTAATACAGATAATCATGAAATTGGAATGTAAGTGTAATGAAAGCTAAAACATAAATGGCGAGATCGTTTGCATGTAGACGTTATTTGCGTTCACACCTTATAACATCCAGGGAGACATCGGTGTAGTAAAGTTTTCCGTCCACGCTGTCATAGTCCAGTGAGATGACATTGTGAAGCTCGGGCACCGATACGTGCACGTCGGTGTGGTCGTTGGTGTCCAGGGAGATTCTGCGCACGCTGACGCGGTTGGAGAAGAGGAGGTATGTCTCCGGGGAGTCATCACACGACCTGCCGTCTCCCTTCAGCAGGATGCCGGTGGGACAGGCGCAGGACGTACCGTTGGGACGAGGTAGACACAGGTGGGTGCAGCCCCCGTTCCTCTTGCCACACTTATTAAAACCTGAAAAGGCCAGAGACAACAAGGATTGATGCAAAGAGAAAGCGGTGCATTTAAAATAAAACAGACATCTTACAACACAAAAAGTGTACTTGCAGCTGATATTTCTTTACACGGAGGTGTCTTACCGTTTCTAGGCAACATATTTATGTATATGTACCTATATATAAATAGATATCATGGTAAACTACACATAATAGAATCAACAGAAGGAAAACAAAAACAAAAATTTACAGTAAACTACAAGTAACCCACAAAATTTCCTCCAAGCTTGACTTGTTGAGTTTATGTGGCAGTAATTTCTGTTGGTGAGTTCAAACAGCTCTCTTTAGTCAGCAACAGCTACTACTAGGGTATCCTCCATTTTTGTTGTTGATGGTTCAGTTGGGCAGACTTAACCCTGTGCTCTCTGATTGGACAGCTGAGAAAAAGTCAGAGTGAAGAACTGTTTTTAACTCTTAAGCGCTGCTCCAAGAAACATGAAACAGGCCAAAAAAAAACAAAGCACCCAAAGCCCACAAGCGCAAAATGCTTCAGAGCCACTGAAATCAGTGCCCTCTACTGCTAATAACACATCTCTTGTGTTCAACAATTAAAGCAGCATAATTTATGGATGCCAAAAACAGAAATGGAGGAATAAAATCCAGTGTAAAAAAGTACGATGAGCCAAGCCGAAATTAGGAAGCTGTTTCAGCTGTGAAACTGCAAAACTCTACAAACAAACAAAATACAGTGTGTAGCAGTTTCTGAGATATAGACTAGGAGACAGAAATGAAGAAAATGAGCAGTATAAATCAATAGAAACACTTTTTCATGATGCAGTGGGGCTATTCACATTGTACCAGCCACACAGCAGACAGTTATGTCTGAACAAACTGCTGTTGAGTCCAAAGGCAAAACAGTGCCTATGTTTTTTGGCGCACAAATATTCTTTGATTCATAGAGCAACTATAGTGTGGTCTTTATGGAGTGGAGGGTGACTACGTCCCTGGGGATCAATTAAATATATCTACTGAAAATATTAATCCTCAAAGCCCAAGTTCAGTGACATAATGCCCCCCTCCAGAGCCACATATATTATGCTATTGTTTTCACAGGCTACTAACCCAATAAAGTAAACCGACTTTAACGTAAAGTAAAATTGGTGGAGTTCCCCCTCTAACTGCAGTTCAACTTGGAAACAAAAATCTACTTCCTGTCCTCAGACTCACCCAGTGGCCTCTCCCTATCCACAGCCTGGATGTCCATCAGGCCTGGCAGGTTGGATCGCACCGTGATGGTGTTGGTCCCTGTATTCTTGTCAGCTCGCTGGATGCTGCGGCTCTGCCAGTCGGTCCAGTAGATGTGAGACCCCAGCAGGGTTAAACCGTATGGGTGCTGGACTGGAGTCACGAGGGTGCGGCGATTCTGCCCGTTCAGGTCGGATGTCTCAATACGCTGGAGAGGAATGGAGAGATGAGAGGGATTACCACCCTGACTCCATAATGCCTGATGTCTTTTGTTTTATCACACACATTTTAGCCAATTAACCTTTAACTCTCTACTCATTTCTACAGACTTGCATTTCTGTAGTAAGTACAACGTGTTGTCCGACAACATAAGAGACAGTCTCTCTTACAAGTCATTCATAGTGCTGCACTTGCTTCACATGAAAAATGACAGAAAGAAAAGAGAGCTTGAGAGAGTTCAAACCATGGCTCCTCTCTCCCCTGTCGGATTTTCAGTTTGGAAATTGGCAGAGGTTTCCAAAGCTATTCAACCATGGGATTTTTAAAGCCATGGACTATAGTGGCCCCTTTAGTGACTTTTCTATGCCTTGTCTGTCTTTAATTAATTGGGTACATCTTTATGAATCCAACAGCATATTCATATTCATATTGTTTGTATTGTGCAAAATAATTTTACTACTTGTGTTGTGGGCATGTGTATTTCATTATGTCACTTCTCTCACTGTGAAGCACTTGTTTAAAAAGTTCTATACAGATATATAATAGGTTACAATCCAAGTCCTTAAAAACACAGAGACCAGGGCTTTTGTCTTATCACAATGTATGCAATTGATAAAAATGTCATCTAAATGTCACGAAAGGTCAATACTGACCTCAGTGTGAGCGTCGGCCCACATCAGCTGTGAGCCGGCCATGTCGATAGCCAGTCCATTGGGCCAGCCCAGGTTGTTGCTGATGAGGACCACACGGTCTGATCCATCCATCGCTGAGCGCTCCAGCTTTGCATGCTCTCCCCAGTCTGTCCAGTATACATAACTGGAGAAGAAAGAGAGAGGGACACAAAGGTGATGAGGACATGCTGGGTCATGGAACCCAGATTTTGACCAAATGCTCTGAGATACGCATTTGCTATTGCTATTATGGTCGAGGAGCCTCACCCCATCTCATGGTAGAGGGCGATGGCTCGAGGGCTGTCCAGGTTTTGCCAGATGAGAACTTTCCTCATGGAGCCATCCAAGTTGGCAACCTCAATGCGGTTGGTTCCAGTGTCTGTCCAGTAGATCTTTCTTCCAACAGCATCCACTGCAAGGCCATCAGTTGTCATCAACCCTACAGGGAGAGACAAAGAGAAGGACAACGATGAAGCTGAGACACCATGACTGGGTGGAGTTCAACAGCATGGTACATGGAAGCCTTCCTCCTCACCTGTAGATACGATGTCTTCGTATGCTTTTCCATTGATGTTGGCTCTGCTGATTTTCTTCAGTGTACTGTCAGACCAATAGACTTTTCCTGCAAAGGGCGCCACATACACATGTAAGAACTCTTCTTACACTTTCTATGCCATTTGTGTCCAGGCATTTTTAAACTTTGAGGAGACACACGCACCTTCTTTGGGGTCAACCCCAATGGCAATGGTGTTTTTCATGGAGCTATTGACGGCCAGAACCACATCAGCATAATAGGGAATATCCAAAGAAACCATCCTGATGTCTGTCCTCCGTGCAAAGATCAGAAAGCTGCTCATTCCTGCACACACACCGACAACACACATCAACACACTACAGAGCACCTTCTTGTCACAATACAAAGGAGGCTGACATGCTTTTATCTTCCTTTCTCCCTCTTTATTTGCAGTCTCATAAAACATATCTTTCAAAGATTTTGTCACCACTACTGGTTTTGTATTTTGTATTTCCTTTTGAGATAAATATGTTTTGGCACTACATTTCCCATCATGCCTTTGGTGATACGATGAGGTCAGAAAGTTGTTTGTACCGGGCGTGCAGGTCTTTCCATCCGTCTGCAGGTTGATCCCAGTGGGACAGGCACAGCTGGAGGCTTTGGGAGCAGGAGCCAAGAGACAGAGGTGGCTGCAGCCACCATTAATCACCGCACATGGGTTACGCACTAAAGATGGAGACAAACAAATGGACTCAGCTCACCCACCGTCCTACTTTCTAGGTCAGCTTAGAGGCAAGGGATGAAAAGGGAGCGGGAGAAATTGGGGCAAAGCAAACAGAAACACACAACTTGTAGATCCAGACAGTGAAACCCTTCCAGGAACACAGGAGAGCCCCACACTTCAGTGAGATCAGTAAGGTTTCAGTTTGGTACGAGGCCCTGAGGCTGTCTGCTCTCTCAGTCGGTGATCTAGGTTCAGTTTACCTGTAATCCCCCAGTATCAGCAGAGACACACGATCTGAGCTTTGAGAAAGCGAGGCAAAAATCAGAAAAGCAGGAAGTGACACAAGGAGATCTGTACTGCAGCACATTGGATATGAAATAAAATAATGATTATGGGTTTTGAGTGTGTGTGAAGTTAAGTGTTTTAGAAGGGGTTCACTGCTTTGCAGTCAGATATTTAAGTTAATACTTAAGCTAATGCTAATAGATCGGGCTGCTACATAGCTCAGAAGCCTGGAAGCACATTTGCCAAGATTAGGCAAATAACAGTAATTAACTACTGAAAAGGGCTAGAGTTCCTCCACTGTTCATCTGATGTCAATGTAAACATTCTCAAATTACAGCTGAAAGTCAGCACTTCCACTTTAGATCCAATGTGTTGCAGCACACAGAACTATGGAAAATGTCACTGTTCTGCTACTTGCTGACTTCACACGTAGGCTTCAGTCTTGACGCTCACAGACCTGTCTCGCGTAGCCGGTGGAACATGTGAATGTCCATGAGATTCTCCAAGTTTTCGGCGAGCGTCTGTCGTCCCAAGCCGGTGAGCTTGTTGGCGCTCTGGATGCTCTTAGACTGCCAGTCTGTCCAGTACAGCTTGTCCTCATGTACGGTCAGGCCAAAGGGGTGAGGCAGCTGGGTGCCAATCAAAACCTGTATGCAAAAACAGTTGTAGAAGTCTGTTAACATTCCTAAACATCTGTTTGCAGTGTTGATTCCAAATTAACAGAAAAACTAGAGAGCAAATCTCCAACCAAGGATGAACTATTTATATTTTAGGGTTTTGTACAATTTCACAAACACATCAGAATGGAAACATGAATTTTGTAAAGAATGAAAATAAATATCATAAAAACACCCGTTACCTGTCGGTCAGAACCATCAAAGTTGCCAAATTCAATAGTCTTCATGCCAGCGTCGGCCCAGTACAGGCGTTTGGTCTCGTAGTCAATGGCGAGCCCGTTGGGCCACGTCAGGTTGGATGAGATGATGACGATGCGACTGGAGGCGTCCATTCCTGCACGCTCGATCTTTGGGTTGGCACCCCAGTCGGTCCAGTACATTAAACTACAGAGAACAAATAAAGCAAATGAGAAAGAACAAAAGGCACCTTGCCAAGTTCAGGTTCTTGTTTTACTTTTTAATCTCACCCTCCAATCGGGTCAACGACAATGTCCCTGGGCCGGTCCAGGTTCTCCCATATCAGGACAGTCCGCATGCTCCCATCGGCATTAGAAACTTCGATACGATCCGTACCTGAGAAAACCAAGACGTGACACAAGTGTTTGAAATCCAAGAAGCAAGTCATGCAGGCGATGGTACACATACTGCCTCAGAAACATGACAACACATAAAATTAAGATGATTTACCAGCATCAGTCCAGTAGAGCTTGTTGGTCACCCAGTCAATCGCCAAACCTGCCGGGCTCTCCAGACTGGTGTCCACCACCACCTGGAAACACAGGGACAACAAAGATCTGAATTCTCCCATTCTAGCTTCCATGCAGCCTCAATTTACACCTTAAACTGTTCAGCTCTTAGACATACTTTAGCAATGCTTAGAAATAAAGATCTACAAAGACAGATAGATACCATTTGGTGTTATTTGCATAGCAGAGATAGAACAACAACAACAACAACAAAATGATCTGCCACTGACATTGATGTGTGAAGAGTTAAAATAGAAAGCCACAATTTCACAGTTACTATACCATCTTCCCATGAATCAATAGGGATAGCTTATTGTACAGTTGTTTTATCTTTCTTTAAATTAGTTTTGGCTTTCATTTGATTCTTCTGTTTTTAATCATCATTTTGTGTCTATCTTTTTTTGTGTGCCTCATCTTCTACAGAGCATGAATTGGTGTTGCACTTTCACATCAGCCTCAGTAGATGGCAGCATTGCGTAAACTGAAATAGTGCTGTCCTCTGCTGCTGCTCTCTGTCTAGCATGCATAAGAAATTATGGGATTTCAGCATTGAGTTCAGTCAAGACTGTAGACGCCACTGACCTGCTGCTTAGTGCCGTTCCACAACGCTCTGTTGATGGAGTCGGTGGTGACGTCGGTCCAGTAGATGTAGTGGTCTTTGTCGTCCCAGTCCAGCGCCACGGCATTTCGCACGTCGGCCAGAGGGATGACATCATCGGACATGTCTTCCGTATCGAAGCTGACCCGTCGGATGTCCGTCCTTCGGGCAAAAAGCAGGAACTTGTCAAGACCTGATTAAAGACCAAAGGTCTTCTGTCAGTCTTCTAGGTTTAACAGTGGGGTCAACAGTGAACACAGAAAAACAACACCAACACAGCGTGTATTTCAAGCGGTGCAACTGTCACAGGGTAGTGAAAGAACTACAAAAATGAATTCATCACTTTGACAAAACTTCTCCAACTGTACTGTAACATGTAATTTAACTTGTTTGACATTTACATTAGTTGACACTTTACTTTAGTGGAAGTCTTGTAATCCTCTGTATGCACATTTTATCTCTAGAATTTGGTTTCCTCTGACAACTACACACTAGACCAGGCTGATCAGGATGATTACATGCACATTGCTAGTTTATTTTATTTAGCTTTAGCTTCTAAACAGTGACTGGCTTAAACCAGTAAAACCTCGCAGTCATCCTCTAAACTGCTGCTGAGGATTTGTCTTTACACTTGAGGAAAGATAGAGATCCTCTGGCAGAAGACCAAACATTCCAGATTCAAACACCAGGACACAAACATAGTTGTCTTATATTAACAGCTAAGACCTATTTAGTTATTAAGTTGTATTTTAATTCATTCAATAATTGTCAAGTGGTAGCTGGCTAAAATAGCATTTATTCTTACACAAATAAATAAAGATGTAACATCCACTCAGTTATGACATATTACAGATGCAGGTGTTGAGGTACTCACCGTCTGCACAATTGTAGTGGTCCACCTTCTTGAAGCCAGTGGGACAGGCGCAGGTGTACGTCTTGTTGCTGGGGAGACACAGGTGGCTGCAGCCTCCGTTGTTGGTGCCACAGCGGTTCCTGCCGCCTACAGGAGAGACAGAGACACACAGCTCAGTATATGAAGGTTCGTGTGGTTAGAAACCTTTTGAAGAGGCAATTTTTTTACATCTGACCAGGGACCTTGGTTGCATGTCTTGACCATGCTTGCCTGTCTCTCTACTGTGTGCTATCAAATGAAAGCAAAAAAGCCAAATAAAACAAACTTTTTGAAGGTTACTTTTTATAACTTTTCATGGTGAAGCTGAATTTAGTTTTTTCCATAAACTTGCTTAACTTTCCTATTTCCCAAAATGTCCAATTCTTTTTTTTTTTTTAACTACGCAGGACTACAATATATACTGTACTCATTTCATATTGGACATTTTCATTTCAAAAGGTGTAATGAAGTACACAATGAATAGCTTTAGTCTTGTGTGCATCTTGCCATCACAGAGGCAGCTCACAATATTTTATCAGCATGATACACAAAACTTTCTCTTGGCCTGAACTCAAGTTCAACACGTTTTGTTAGTAAAGAACACAAGTCTTTGCTTTCATGCTGATAAAACACGTTGACTGGCCAGTTCACCACAGGGTCTAACACTAGTGCAACAAATCTTTCTATCATTTCTGGGTTTGCCACCACGGGGGAAAGGTTTTCACTTCTGTGAGCAATCATACCCTTAAAGGAGGATCCTATTTTCCATGTCTGACAACCAGCTCATCTCAACCTAACTGTTTTCAAAAAATGGGTCCATTATTTTCACGTAGAATTTACTTTAAAAAAAAGAAAAAGAAACCCCCAATTACAGACAGATTTGAAGGGATGTGGGGTGAAAAAAATGACCATATAAGAGGCCTCTAAGCCTCATGAATAGTGCCTCTGCACTATCCTTTGTCAATTGACTGTATAGTATTTTATTGTCAATGCTTTTTTTTCTGTCCTAGAAAGACGACCTTGCTGTCGTTTGACAACAATGGCAAAAAATAGTTCATAACAATAACACAGCCTTTGGTAAAATGCATTAAAAAACTCAGAACAGTGTCTTCTGTAGAGACACAGGCTTCAAAAACGTTACAATTTCCCATCTGTCCTCTTGTTCTCACACAGGGGACACACTGAATACTCTTATTTAAAAAGTGTGCTACTAATTACTGGGACAAACTTTCAACTTTAACGTTTGTCATGGCTGTGTACCAACCTGCAGGCTGCCTCTGGGGGTGCAGGGTGTGGATGTCCATGGGGAAGTGCAGCTTGTTGCGAATAATCTCCTGGTTCTTGCCGGTGAATTTATTGGCACTGTTGATGCTCTTGGTGTGCCAGTCAGTCCAGTAGAGGCTGTCCTCAAACACCGTGATGGCAAATGGATGGGGCAGGCCTACACACACAGAGAGAGAGAGAGAGAGAGAGAGAGAGAGAGAGAGAGAGAGAGAGAGAGAGAGAGAGAGAGAGAAAGGGAAGTGATCATCAAAGTAAACAAAGTTTGACACCTTGATAATGAGAATAAAATAATGATTCAGTGACGTTCATGTGAACATTTGAATTCGAACCAAAAAATATGGAAAGAACAAAAGCTGCTTTTGGCCTGTTCCACCAACGCTCTCCAAACATCCTCCCATTCGGCCTTGTGGTTTTGGCTGATCATATCGTCCCTATTTAGAGCTGCTTTCAATTACTCTGCCTCTCACTGGCCTGTAGCTGGTTTAGTTGCGGCCAGAGTGGCCAAAAGCAGAGGCGCTCCATCGGTTTCCTTAAGTAATGCGACTTATCTGTCCAGAATCTGAAAGCGAGATCGAGAACAACCCTCGAACCGGGTCAGACTGATACTGAGACTCCTACTGGACCGATATCAGCGAGTTCTCGTCTTGGTCTAGAATTACATTTTAGGAGATTTTCATCTGAAGGACAGCAATATATCAAATATTTTCTCTACCACTTACAAGGTGTGTATAAAACAGTTTTATAAATGTAGGTGTAATTGGAGAGAATTTGAGTCTAAATGCTGTTGAAGATGTTTTTGAGCTTGACAAGTGAAATACTTTGGTTTTACACCAAATATGTGGGTTTTGTAATTGGCCTTTTTCTTTTCATATCTTAAGTACAAGATTTCACTTGAACATTTGTGACATCCATTACTGATACCACTTATCCTCTGATAAGAGGCAGTGTACACCCTGGACTGGTCGCCAGTCAGTCACAGGGCTGAAACATTCACACTCACACCTACAGGCAGCCTTACTAAACTGACCTGTGTGTCTTTAAATTATGGGAGGAAGTGAAGAGAACCCACATTGACAACATTCTAACTCCACACAGAAGGTCCCCAGTCGAGCGGTGTGTTCGAAACTACTACTTGTACTAAGAACCGGATTGCGAAAATATGTTTCAGGGTCTTTAAAAAGTTGGCTACATTAGAAATTTGCATCGAGGCTTTGAGAGTACTTTTGTCTTCTACAAACTGTTGACTTGTGCCGGAAATGGCGTGTTCCTTGCCGATATCAGTGGAACTCTGGCCTAAATACTGACACGTGTAACAGGGAATTCCTCACGGATTTGCCTCCACTGGGAATATCTGTTCTAAGTGACTCCCTCCACACTCGTCCAAATTAACATTCTCTTTTCTCTCCAGCTTAATCCTCCTCCGGTGAAGTAGCTGCACCACCACTTGGATGAGAGTGCCGAAGAGATGGAAAAATGTATTTCTGCAGAGTCGTGATGATAGTGGTGTGCCAAAAGTGCTGATGCAGGGCTTTTAAACCAGCGCTGCTCAGTAAATGACAGTGTTTTACAGCACGGCATAAATGTCAAGTGGTATATGGGTAAAACTGGAGAGAACAGAATGATAATGAGCAATGAGGATCAGAGTAATTGTGCGTGTGCGCTTGAGTGTAAACTCAATGAGACAAAAGTTTAATAATTTGTATCTATTAATATGTTTTATAAGCAACAAAGCATTTCTTTAATACCCCCCTGGCCATAAAAAAAAGTTATGTCAGACCAACTCTTATATTTACAAAGACCCAACGTTCCCCACCATGAGCAGCACCAGGAGACAATGGCAAGAAAAACTCCCTTTAACAGGTAGAAACCTCGAGCAGAACCAGGCTCTAGGTGGGCGCTCATCTGCCTCGACCCGGTGGGTTGACTGGGGGGGGGGGGGGCAGGAGAGATAGTAGATACAAGTAGGGCTGGGTATTGTTTGAACATGTCTGAGTGCAGATAACATACCGGTCTTTCACTACCGATCCCAAAACAATACTGATTTGTTTTTGCC
>JAVQJL010054209.1:0-48126 GCA_036024295.1 Nannoperca obscura | reverse complement strand
TGCTGGGAGACTTCCCATGATGCACTGAGCTCCTCTCTCTCCCTCTCCATTTGTACACACTCATATCCCATTAATGCTTGTTACTAATTCACCTTCTTCCCCTAGCTGTGTGCTTCTCTCTCTCTCTCTCTCTCTCTCTCTCTCCTAAAGATGTCTGCAGGTATTTCTTGCGCTGTAAAGTCTGGATCTGTGGTTGCACCTGCTGCCCCCGTGTTCCTGCTCAACAGCTGCTGCTGCTATTACTGTTATTGCTATTATATTATTAGTTTAATATCAGTATTTATTAATATTAACATCATTCCTGCGCTCTCTCTCTCTCTCTCTCTCTCTCTCTCTCTCTCTCTCTCTCAACCCAACTGGTACTGGTTCTGCTGAGGGTTTCTACCTGTTAAAAAGGAGTTGCTGCCACTGTTGCCTAGTGCTGCTCATGGTGGGACTGTTGGGTCTCTGTAAATATAAAGAGTCGGTCCAGACTTGCTCTGTAAGAAAAGGTGCCCTGAGATAACCTTTTTATGATATAGCGCTATATAAATAAAAGTGAATTGAATTGAATTATCTATTTTAACACTGTTAGCTAACATACATAATATATATAATATCTGTTTCTATCCATTCACTGCAGAATTCCTCAGTGGAATTGAGCCCTTCAAGGGCAAGGTTGCAAGAATCTCGTTTCTCTGCATTTATCATCGCCATCACACTTGATCTGGGATCTAAATGTGTTGTCTGTTAGTATAGCAGGTACCATGTGTTAAGTGTGCTTAGTGTTTAGGTTGTTTGGGTGGCTGCAGGTTGGCTCACTAGCATCAGTCCACTCACTCTAGTCGAGTGCTGTGCCCAGAGAAGCGTTAGCAACAGTAGGGCAGGGTCATCACTAGTCCAGCTGTGTCAGGGCCGATAAGCATCAAGCTCTGCACTTCGGCTCCCCTCCTTATTTGCCAGACACTCTCCTGAGGAGTCTTCTCCTCCAGGGGGCTCCCAAAGAGAGGCAAAGGTTGAAAAGGGCACAGGGAGCTAGGTTCAGGTTGAACACCAAATGGCCTCATGCTCACATGCTCCTGTTGCTGAGGCAGGCTGTAGACAGAGATAAGCTATTGGCTGGTTCACCAGAGGCTCTCTGTTGACCTTTGTCTGGCTGCTGTCTAAGGGTGATACTGGAGACTCTTGAGTGACTGTCTGGATGTAGTGATCAGGGAAGCCTTCCTCTGGGATTTTGTGCAAAATAGAGAAGAATAATTGTCATGGATTTGATGGACCTTGGGAAATATAAGTCTCTAGTCCTGTAGAATAGATCATAGAATTAAATGATTCTACAGTGTGTGAACATAGTACTCTACAAGGGGTACTCTACAACTGTGTAGATTTTCACACATATACATGGCATCAACAAATAGACTCATTAAGACACAGACCTTCTTTTGAAAATACATAATCTCAGGAATTCCCAATATGGGAAAGTGTACTAGTTATTCTGTGCTCTACCATACAGGGCAGCACCAGTGAAGAAGAAGAGTGAGAACCATGGTTAATAGTCATTTTTACTCATTCTGTAATGAGAATAATTAGTACTGAATGGGAGTTCCTCCACTGTGAGCATCACTGCCCTACTCCACACCTCCTGGTCTGGGCGTCATCTGGGCTCTGCCTGGCCTCAAACTTACTCTGTCCTCATTACTCGCCCTTATCACTGGCCAGGCACTCAACTCAATCTGACAGCAGGCCCCGCCACTGATCTCAGAGGTTATGAACCTAATGAGCCCGCCTATTGATGGGATGGCTTCAGACAAGCTATCCCAGAGTCCCCCTGGGGAGCGCTGCCACAGTCACACTCTTCACCTCTCTCTGCAGCCTCTGCCTCCTCAGATTCTTTCATCCTTCTTTCAGAAATCTGCCTGTGAAAAACACCTTCACCATTTGCTGTGCACAACAAAATTATGTATAGTTTCTTCTGTGATGATTCTGACATTGGGTGGGATTTTTGGCTGAACAGAAGTCCCTCTAGTTCAAACTTGGAGTGTTGGAGCTGTATTCCAGACAGGCAAAGCTGAAATTAATGGGATTGTTTATTGTTAGGCCTTTCCCATGTGGAACCCTGTTTACTGCATTATGTATTGATTATTGGGCTGGTTTGTGAACTGTAAAATACAGGGCAGATCATCAACACCACTTCGGTAGAGCCTGAAATATCTCAACAACTGTTGGATGGGTTGTCATAATCTGCAAACATGGGTGGCCCCAAGAGGATCAATCCTACTGACTTTGGAGATTCCCTGACTTTTCTTGTAGCATTGTCGAGAGCATTTGTTTTTTTTTGGGTAAATTGTCTTGACAACTATTGGATGGATTGCCATGGAATTTTGTACACATATTCATGGTACCCAGAGGATGAATCGTAATAACGTTGGTGATCCCGTGACTTTTCATGTAGTGCCACCAGCAGGTCAAACATTTCACTTATCCAGTGAAATATCTCTACATCTACAAGATGGATTGGCACAAATGTTGGTACAGACCTTAATGTTTCCCAGAGGATAAATACCAATGACCTTGGTGATCTGCTGACTTTCTCCCTGGCACCACCATAAGGTTGACATTTCGGTGGTTCAGAGTGAAATGTTTCAACTGTTTGAAAGACATTTGTGATCTTTGTAAACTTTGGTGATCCCCTGACCTTTCATGTTGTGCCATTATTGGGTCGAAATTGCAATTTGTGTCATGCTTTGCTTTATCTCTGCAACAGTTTGGTTTTCTATGCAATGACCCACTAGCATAGCTGTGGAATTGTATCAAAGTCCAGTGGATTTATTATGGATTTGACTTAGATGTGATTTGTGATTCTTTTACAAGATAGGTTTTAGAGTAGTTTTGTCCATGATTCCTAGTCTGGGTGAAAGGCTCCAGATGTTTTAAAGGGCCATAGGGATGTAGCATCTCATTCCAATCAATGATTCCAATTGGTGTACATTTTACCAATTTAATTGCATGAATCTTGAACATGAACATGGCAACTGTTCTTAACACCGTGCAGGGTCCACTGTGACAAGCTACATGAGTCAGACAGTTTATTTAATTCACATATTAACCATATTATGTAACCAAATGATTTTCTAACTTACACCATTGTGCAGCTGTGTTGGCAACTGTTGCCATGTTGTCAGATTTCTGCAATTAAAATTATTAAAATGATAAAATGTTATCATTAACTACTGGAATGATGGCAGTTTGTAAAAACACTAACTCTTTCTTTGAATAGGTCTTGAATTATAGAAAGTAGTGTACTAATAGTCTCTGCAGGTACTCACATGCCCGAATGGGTCCAGGTGATTGTTTGTTAGCTTGAGCTTCTGAAATGACACTAGTTGCCTCATCCAATGAGCTCCTGTGGCGGGGGAATCAGGGTGCACATAGAGTCTGCCTGGCATCGCTGGCTCGGCCTTGCCAGCCACCATCCTAGAAGCAGATTGAGAAACATGCAGAAGCAAACTGAGATAAGGAAAGGATATCCAACATTTAGAGAATACGTCTCAGTTAACAGCCTGAAAAATGTCACAACATGAACTAGGTCTCCTTTACTATAATGTAGCTGTATATAGGATTAAAACACCACTGCTCTCAACCTTCACAGTATTAAATCTCTTAGACTAGAAGGAGGTGGCCCCTGCTAAAACATCATTACTAATTATGCTTCTCCAAGGTGTCGCTGAAGAACACCAGAACTCACCAACTGCAGGCAATGCCTCAAGATCAGAAACAAATGGCTGTAAAATGACTTCATTCTGCTGGAGATTTTGCGTTCTTTTTAGCTTTTCCTGGCAAAACCTTTTTGCGCACAACTGGCATTGACAGTTCAAACATCATGCTGATGGTTGGAGGACTGCATGGGCATTGCCTCCAGATACAAGGTCAACTGGAGAAATATTGAGCCCAGTCCAGCAGCTTCTTCTCTTTGACAAGTGTCTTGCCTTTGCCCTGCAGTAAGTAGCTGTAGCCAATGATGATCTGCAGTAACAGATAGACATCAGACCAAGATGATCTGCTCTTGTACAATAATAAATATAAGCATTTTAAAATAAAATACTACTTTGTAATGTCCGTTACACAGCAATATCTAACATCAGCTACTGGTCACACCAGAACAAGTAAGGTAGTAGTAGTAGTAGTAGTAGCCCATGGGGCAACCCTCAACCAGACAAATGTATGGCTTTGCAATTGCAAACTTACCATTTGTTATCACAGAACTTGTAGCGGTGGTCATCAGCTGGAACAATGTCAATAAGTAGGATGTATTTGGTTTTGGGGTTCATCCCGTTCACTTTTACCTTGTAGCTAGGAAACATCCTCCTATTGGAGAATATAAAGGAAAAGTGAAGAAAAGAAAAATAAATGCTCTTTTTTGGTTTTCACATTAAAGACAATACTTCAGTATTTTAAATGAATTAGCTTAAGCGCCTTCTGTTCACTAGAGTACTGTACTCAAACAGAAGACAGTGTGGTTAAGGATCCTTTAAGAAGGATTGGATCTACACTTCATGATTGTCAGTTTCTATAAAAAATGAACCAATTTCAGGGACTAAAGGACCAAAGGTTTGTATTTTGTACTGATTGCCTTCTTAAGAAAGGATCCCGTTAAAAACGGTTTGTGTAGGATAAGTGTAGTAAAATATGATTAGCTCACTGACTGCAGCTCAGTGATGTTCTTAATGGATTGAGATGAGCAAGATCCCATAGAGATCATTGAACTGAGAAAACAGTTGGGTGAGATGATGCCATCTCTGAACCCTGAAACAACCTTTACCTGAACATTAAGTAGATGAAACCTATGTCTACACAGATAACCCCCCCTAAGCACATTACAGAATAAAACCCACATGCCAAACCTTCCAGGATAATTTTCTTGACATTGCCCTTATTGTCAAAATCTCACATTTTCTCCCTGGTATTGATTTGTCTCCTTGCAGGCATTTATTTGGGAAAATACCAAAATCCTCTCTTGTGATACTAAGAGGCTATAAAAAGTATGTGAACATTCTCCATCTTTTATCTTTAAAACTTCTCCAGACTACAGGACAGAATATGCTAATATAGCACTCAAAGCCATAAAACACAAAGGGAGCTACCTTTCCTGACCTCTTCTGGGAAACCAAAAACATTTTCATCCCATCTGCGCCAAAGGAAATTTTGCAAAGGACTCTGCGCCCCCTTATAAAGCCCTAAGTGGTTTTTAATGGCACCCCAGATTGGACAACAGTTTAGACAGCCGACTCGTCATTGCTCAAGAGGCTACGGTCAAAAAGGCCTGCAGAATATCTGTGGGTGATGCCCGTGGCAACATGTTCAAACATTGGAGGACACTCACAAAAGCCTTGCGTGCTTTCTGGGAAGATGCCGCAGCATTGAAACCCCTATCGTCATACTTGCTGTTCCGATTGGTGCAGATGCCCTTCTTCAAAGGCTCATAGTGCCTGACACCATCTTATCATGTTACTGTAAATACTCCCTCACATAAGACAGAGAGAGAGGAGGGGGGTTGGAGGGCAGGTAATTTAAATCTCTCTCCCAGGCTTCAAATCCAATCAGTAGGAGAGATCAGTCCCGGTATCATCCTCACTGAAAGACGGGTTAATCTTAGAGGAACATTCAAAACAGACCTCTGCTCCTCTCTGGCTCCACTCACACCATACAAACAGAGCAGATGGAGCCCTGTGTCAACACATGTGGCCCTCAGATTTGTGTAATATGGCCATAGCTACCTAGTGAAGGGCTCTGCTGCTGCGCACTCATCAACTGTGGAAATGAGTCAGCCAGACAGATAAAACGGATCAAAATGTGTCTAGGTTCTGTAGAAATACTAAGTTATCACATATGCTCTTAAGGCGTTAGTATGCTTCAGTCAAACTAGGTTGTACAATGTGCGAGTTGACCATGTCTAAAGTGTTTATATCTGTTAAGAACAGCTACACTTGACGTCATAGACCAAGGGGAGACCCAGCAACACTTCTACCATTGATTTTCTTGTCAGTAATATCCATCCAGCACTGCTTACTAGTTTTCTCCATATTGTGTTGGCAAAGAGAACACCAACAGCCTACTTTACTAAAAGGGCAGCAGGGCAGGCGATGGGTCAGAGTCTAGAGTGCTAAGCACAACCTACTGCATTTATACTGTACATGTCAAATGTGAAAGTGTGGATCTTTCCACCACATTTAAACAGTATGAATTTTAAATAAAAAGTCACAGATGTCAAAAGTAGTGAGAGAGAATGAAATGCAATGTTTTTCTTGTTTTTGTGCCATTAGCAGCCGCACAATCTTTGGAGTCTAGGGTTGAGAAATATGATGACGTATACCAAGGGATGATAGCAATGATTCAGTAGGACTGCTTTATGTGTTGTTGGGTCTCTGTAAATTATTTTATAGAGTACGGTTTAGACCTGCTCTATATGAAAAGTGCCCTGAGATAACTTATGTTATGATTTGGTGCTATATAAATATATTTGTATTTAATTTATTACAATATTGGATTTGACTAACATTGAACAGGATTTGTGATGGACTACCTTGGTTTTACAGGCAAATGTCCACTTAATTTACAATAGAATAGCATGTGTTGATATTGGAATATAACATTGTATCTGTTTTGGCCACCCTTATTGTAGCCTAACTGTCCCCAGACAAAGTGGCTTTTGTTTCAGTCCTGTTGTTGAGCTGCCTGCGTGACTGTCTATAATCTTACATATAATGAAACTTGGTATATCTTGGTGTTGTATACGTACTACATCTATAAAACACTGTAGGTATTGCAACTGTGGACAACTGATTTTTAAAGGTGGACAACATGAAGGCATACATATACATACGGTGGTGTGACTAAGTGAGTGAGTTTAAGAGGAGCATGAGAAACGGACGTCAGAGAGTGTGTGTATGATATCTGTGTCAGGGTGTGTGTGTGTGTTTCTGTGCCCAGCCAGCTGTTTCTCTTAACAGTCCCACATGTTTAGGCCGTCCAGTGATCCATTCCCTCTCTGGGAATCTCCAGTACCACGGCAAGATCAAAAGGAGCATCGGGGGGGCGGCGATGATGAAGCGCTACAACCTAGTAGACTCGGCCTATTGTGGGCGCCGGATTCCTCTTATCAACCCGCCGCTGCTCTCTTGACGGGCTGTGTATAGAGAGGGAGAGTGAGGGAAGAGCTGCGCTGGGAGCTTTGAAGAGGGAGGATTACGCCTGGACAATGACACTCACAATAACAAGTCTACCAGGCTCAGCGAGGTGCTGCATGGAAGCAAGTTTCATCTCAGAGTGTGGGGAAAATGTGGGATCCCCTGCATGACGGCCAGGCTGCTCTGTATCTGCACCTCCTCACATCTTACAACAGGGGGTCTCTTTTTAAAACAGAACACATTTCTTTTTTTAGGATTTTTTTTCACGGTGCCCCCTTCACAAATATGTCGATAATGTAGGCTGCTACTTTCAGTGTTTTTTTCTTTTCACATAAAGTACAGAGATTATAACATTGTTTCATAGCCTTACACGTATATACACAGCCTTTAATGTAATTATCAGAAGTACACCTAGTTGTAACTAGAAGTACTTAATGTAAAATATTGGTATGTCGGCAGTACCCTCCAGTATTACTATTGGGACAGAAACAAACTTTGTGGTGTTGCCCACACCCAACCAGAATTTCTTTAAGCTCTATACACACCAACAAATATTTCCATTGCTTGCTCTGATATTTGCTACTTCTCACCAATGTGCACCACAAACTTGCAAGCAGCAAAGTGGGTTGTGTTACTATGACAACAGGCAAGCGTGAACTATTATGTCAGCTGCGTAAAAACATTTTAATAGGGTTTTTAATATGGTGCTATCTATGTTTATTCTCTTTTTCTTGAACAAATCTTGGCACATACTTTAAGAAGCGCTGTGTTAGAGTATAAAACTGAAGGTCACTTCATCTCCCCTGCCTTTTGTCTTTAGATTGGTACCATCGAAACACACCATGCTGCTATAAACAGCTGAATTTTGACAATCATTTAAAATATTAATATTTAAAATAAATCTTTCATTGGGGCATTATTAGCTTTATCCATTTGTTGTGACAAAACAAAAAGGTTCCATACATAAATCCTCCTTCTGCATATTTTTTGAGAATTAATTAATTAAAAACACTTGTTAGGGCCAAATTCTCCATATTTAATACTATTACATTTGAGCTGGTGTTGAAGAGAGTGGTTTATCTATTTGATTTAATCTACAGTGTTTGACAGGAAGTGCACCATATTAATGTTCAAGAACGTGTCAGTGCTCATTTGTTCCCATCTGTCAGAAGTCTGTTTGTTAGAGCTTCTGATATTGTCTTTTTAAATGAAGCTTTCCATCCAACTCCTCAAAAACACAACCCACATGCTCAATGTTCAGACACGTCTATTCATCATGTAATGATACACATAACACTTAACATTTTGACATGACACAGCCCCTCACTCTCTCAGGCTTTCATCATACTCAACACCCTGCACATCCACGCTGTCACTTCATCCCGGCCATCGCTCTACCCTGTTTGTGCTCTCACCCCTTGACCTTTGACCCTTCAGTTTCACGTAGCAATGCATAGTCACTCACCATCTTACTGTATCATACACTGAAGACTATCTTTTTAAAAGACACACTGCATCCCCTTCATCTGGGTCTTGTCATCACTTCAGCTAGGATACTGAATGGGACACGTTGTCATTGCTAGCCACAGCTGTACAGTGGAACGCACTGAATAATTGGACCAAAGAGCAGATCGTTTTTAAACAGGTTCTCAGTTTTACCATGTTATGATCTAGAGCCCCAGGATGTCACAAAATAAATGATAAAGTAATAGTTTAAACCAATAGTATTGACAGGATAGACAAGAGGACATATTTCTGCTGCACAAAATTCTGTAAATTACAAAAATATAATTTTACTTCTGGGAATGATGGACTGTTGGCACTGTTTACACTGGAGGCTGTTTTAAACCGATCAATCGGGAGAAATGGGGGGTATGGTGATATTATATGGGACGTGAGACAGAGGGACGCTATTCTGTGGAATGTGTGTGTTCAAGACAGAAAATCATTAACAAGAACATACAAACAAATTAGAATACAGGCCCATCGTCCTGCTGACAAGTAACTTTAAATCTCACATCCTACGAATACTGGTGTCTGCCTATTTGATTATATTTAAATTGCTTCATTTGGCTTAAAGGCTGAAAGACTGAGATGCTAACATGAGTTAGGTAGTGAGCTAATACAGTAGCTTATGGCCACAAAGCCACACAACAGATACGCTTCAAGAAATCAATGTGCTGTTGCTGCTAGTTAAGAAACATTGAAACATCTGGAGCATTCAGTGATGGACTCGTACAGACATTCCAAAAAGAGTAACCAAGTCTTGCGTTGGTATATCTTACACCAGACTCATTTGATTTAAGATTTTAAGGCTTGGCTGATTTTAGCTCTTTTTTCCCCCAGATATTTTTCTTTAAATAATTAAAATCTTAAATAATTTGGTTTCTGTTTCATGATTTACCACCTGACTCCGATTACTAGACAAACCTGTGGCTGTTGTCCTGAGTTTTGTCAGAGATTTGACAGAATTAAACAGACAAGCACAGATACAATTTTCACAAGTTATCATTAATTACGTAGAGAGCACCCAGTGATAATCTGAGCCTGGTTTAGAGTCTTCTGTTTTTTCAGTTTCTTTTCTGCTCTCTGATTAATATTTGAAACATTATTGGAGAATCATTGGAAAAGTCAGACTTAATACAATATTGTACTGTATTTTACTGGGATGCTACAGCAATGTCTTCTGCCATGATAACACGTTGACTAGCTCTACATGCACTATTCATAACATACTTGATTTATTCAGTCCAGTGTTGATATCATTTAGTGAGTTCATTTTCAGAGCTGTTGAGCTGTTCTGGAGGATGAAGCCAGTATTTGTGTGACCTTCAGTGTGTCTGCTGCAGACTGACTGTAGGTAAACCCAGACAGGTTTCCCAGCACAGCTGCATAGCTAAACTGCTGCACAGCGCTTCAAAGGGCTTTAAGGCTTCAGAGCCCACTTCATCAGCTGGACAAGGGAAAGCTCATCTCGTACGGTTATGCAGCATTAAGGAAAAAATGTGGTGACCTTTTACATTTTTTTACTGAAAAAAAAACGTCCACTGAGGAATGAGAGGCGGAGGTCGATTTGAGAGTGTACTCATACTCTGGTTAATGTCCAAAGGCATCACTATGTAATCCTCAGGTCGCATTAAATCCAACAAGCTGAGCAGTCATTTGTGTTTTCAATTATATAGTCAGTGCTGCAGGAACATTCTGTCTCTTCCTTAAAGACAGACTTATAACTGCTATATGTTACTATTAGCTGTCTACACAGATGGTCACAGAAAGGTATGAAACTCATTTTGCGTAATGAATCCATCACTTAAATATCACTTACTTTGTAATTTTCCACAAAATACTACATGTTTTTCTCCTGAAGAATATACGCTGCTCTTCATATATTATCTGACTAACAACATGTCAGCATTGTCCTGGTTTGGTGAAAGTCCAGTGAAACTGTTTGCTTGTTTGAAGGCTGATTCAAGCCACTACATCACTATTGGTGATGAATAAACTCGAGTGCTAATGCTGTAATTAAATTACTTGTAGCCACTTGATCTGAATCATTTGTGTGTGTTGTGTGAAATAATGATTAATCATGTAACCATTGAGAAGAGTAACTAAGTACAATGACTCAAGTACTATTTTCTGCTATTTTAGTGAAATATATTACTTTTTACTGCACTACATTTATCCGACTAAAGTTACTAGTGACGTTACATATTAAGAATTCAAATACAAAACCTATATTTAAAAAAAGCTCTGCTTTGACCTGCTACAACAAAAATATGCTTCTTACATGTTAATGTAGCAGAAATGAAAAATCACATAATATGAATATGAAATAACATATATAATGATAGAATACTCTGAAAGGGGCCATGGTGCATTACAAGTACTTCAAAATTTAAATGCAGGACTTTTACTTGTATTTTTTACAGTGTGATGTTGCTTTTACTTAGTAGTAGTAGTAGAAAAAGATATGAATACTATTAAGGTCATTTCTAATAATGGAATTAATAGATAGAATTTCTAACACTTTTCATGCAAAACATGCCTTTTTCATGGTGGATTAGAAACATGTTTAAGTTGAGAATAAGAGCATTGTGACCAGTTTTTAACCTAAAATATCAAATGACTTTCCCATCTTTGGGTCTAGACTGTGCTGTGACTGACAGAGTATCCGCTGCTTTACTGACCTGCCTGCTTTAGTAATGATCATCTCGGTGCCGGCCTCATGGAACTTCTTCCACAGCTCCCTCTCATGAAGAACGACCTTAATGTTCTCTATGCTCTGAAAGAGAGCGGACATCTCTGTTAGCAACTGAAACCAAACCATCTCGTCACCACAACCTATTAGAAACAGGGTATCAAGAAAAACATCATGTAATCTAAAATAGTTGCATAGACGGGCTACATTGCAATGCATACAATCATCTGCAGATTTTACTGCATTTTATTAATTGAAGTATTTCATTAGTTTGGACACAAGATTCGTTAAAGTAAAGTTAATGAAAAGCTGGCTTTAGATACTGTTGGTATGACACATTCTTTAGTGTAAGCAGATGTTTCCACTGAACTGCGCTAGGAAACAAGTTTGATTTATTGTTTAATAAAAATCCCAATCAACATGTCCTTCCATTTAATTAAGTTCAAACTATCTAGAGAATAATCCCTCTATATTTCAACAATCTATAAACTGTGGCTATAAGAAGCAACTGTGTGTGTTTTTGCTGTATGGACTCTAAGGGTAAGGGTCTCCATGTGTACCTGGTCCGGCTCGCTGGAGCAGGGAATGGTGGGAGCTGTGGACAGTCCCAGTCGTGGCTGGTCTGGAAGGAGATCTGTCTCCCCGCCGGTCTGGGCCCGGCTCATACGTTCATCCGTCACAGCTGAAACCTTCTCCTGCAGCATCTCTGCAGGATTAGAAACATACTCAGCTGTCAGACTGTTCAGCGAGGAGCTGTGAAAGCGGAGAGAAATGCCCGCTGGCATGTGACAGAAATATAGACTCTCTAATGCAAATAATACATGTCATGAATACTGTTGTGGTAACTATAGAACCACTGATTACCTCACTGCCGTCAAGTTTTGCTCAAATGGACATATTCAGCTATAGACTGCTACATGTATCTTTAGTCTGTTAAACTACATTCATTTTACAGTGTAATACATTTTTAACTGAGAATTGTGAATTATGAAACTAACAATTTACACAATGCTGAAATGGATTAAGATGTTGACCTGCAGAACTACTGTTTATTCTAATACCTCTAAAATATACCATCAATATTTCATTTACAACTGTCAACTCATTTTATCATTTTTCGTACGTCAAATTTACATTACATCCTCTGTTTAATGTAAATGTAAATGTGGAGGTAAAGTGTTGATGTTAGCCATCATTTTCATCAGGCTTTGTAAATTGATGTAATGTAAATATAAATTTAAATATCTAACAAATCCGTCCCGTCCCTGAAATGAATACTTGTGTTGCTCGGAGAATGTGTGCTGCTAAGGTGTGCTAATAGCACTACAAGCCACATATGTTTTTGCTATAAAAAGACTTGAGTTGCATTAATAAGCCAACCTGAAGAAATAAATATAGCCTTAATGTCAATGTGGACATTAAAATCCAGAAAATATTTTTTCTCTGCTCTTCAACATGACCATATGTTTGTTTAAGAAGTATGAGCATTTGTCCAGCAGATATGAGCTCATTTGTTTGGATTGGACTGGGTGTCCAGCCACAAGTTACTGTTGTTGGTGAGAACGTCGGGTAAAGACGCTTGACGGTGGAAACATACTTACTTCATACTTTAAACATACATCATACAACTTCACTTTCCATGTTCAGTTGACATGATTGAAGACACAATTTCAACACTGTCATTTGAATCAATTCCCACATATTAACATATGAACAATAAAACATCACTAATCAGATTTCAAATGTTTTAGATGTAATCAATATGGATAGTTGGGTCTCTGTAAATAATATTATAAAGAGTAAAGTCTATAAAGAGCCCTGAGATATATGCTGCTATGATTTAACACATTTAAAATGTCATTGAATAAATATAGGCAATACAGAAGTGATTCACAATACAAAATCACTATTTAGATTTAATCTATTTTGAGGTCTGCATCCATTTATCCTTCATTTAATATTTAGTTGCTTAGCATCAAGGTGGCCAAGCTTAAGTCAAAAGGTTAACACTGTTTCAGCACGGATAGCCTTCAAGGCATCCCATCATGCAACGAGCCAAACTTCCCACATCAGTTTAGCATTTTTATACTCGCTCTGAAAAAGTCCTGCATCTCATTCAATATCTAGAGAATCTCGGCAGCTAATAATGGTCTCGTGTGAGCCTCAGCCCGTACAAACTTAAAGCTGTTCAGCTCCATGAGAGACAGTCAGCAAGTCAAAACCTCTGCTTTTATTTCAGATTTCAGATGGGTGAGCCTCAGCAGTAAGTCACGCTGACATACTGTCATCATAGCTGTAGTAAAAATGCAACTCAGAGTGCACTTTGGTATGGGAATGCATGTTGTAGTGACGCACGTGAAGGGCAGATTTTAATTTAATTATGAAACATGCAGGGATCAAAAGCAGCTTCAAACTAGATGGATTTGATTTTTTAACAGCCAAAACCAATGAAAAGATCTGGTGAAACTCCCAGTGCGAGTAAAACTAGAGGATGTATTGTCATCTGTTGACGGTCCTATGTCACCCTGTCTCTCACACCTACAGAACCACTGCAGATTGTCATTCACACTGCTTCATAACCCCTCATCTGTGTCTGGGTCTCATCCAGCTGCTGCTGCTCCAAGCTTCACGTCTGCCTTCAGCCTCTCGAGGGTGTCATCCAGCTACTTTCAATGCTGGAACTATTGGTGAGGAATTAACAAACCAGTTATTTTGGTTTTAAATGCATTATTAAAAATGTTCTTTTCTTGCTTGAATGTCAAAGCATTTCAACACTTGACATATTTTAAATTCCGACTGTAGTTTGTCTTTCATTTTTCATGTTTCAGCTGCTGTATTCCAAAATGACCACAAGTTCTCACCACTCTCCTATAATTTCACATTGTTCTCAATTATTTTAACGACCAATCTTTATGAAGAAATTAGGCCAATCTATGCAAAGTACTGTACATCGGGGTGAAACCTGCCACTTTCTTCTCCCTGCCCCTGAAAGCTCTGTGCTGTTCATTTCTCGGGGTTGCATACTGGGGATGTGGGCCTGTAAACACAGAGTGGCCACACTCTTGGCCATGAAAGTGGAGAGGCGGCGTCCAGAGTAAACTGATGGAGACATTTGTGAAAGCTAATAAAGATAAGGGCTGACAGGGAAATGACCACAGTGCCTTTTTTACAGTGTGAAACTGGGCCGTTCACTGGTCATGTTTAACTGAGCAGCATGAGCCAGAACCCTGTTTCTGTTTCTGTCACTCTGGACACTCAAGGAAAACCATTCAGGCCACGTATTCCCACACACTGCGCCATACTGGTACCAGTCAACACTATCAAAAACTGCAGTTCTGTTCTAAAGTGCTACTAGGGATCAGTTCATGATGTTTTGAATACATAATGCTGTCTTTAAATGTGGAAAATCTTCAAGGGAGGAAATGTTTGCTTTAAATGAATCTACTTGTAAAATACTACAATGCATTTCAAAAAGCAGTAGTAATGGCTGTGCAGCAGTGACAAACATGCATTTCCTATGCAGCTGTAGAAAGTCTGGAAAAATCTAGATGATACATATGAGCATTCCCACATTGAGAAAGAGCTCAGAAATACACAATAGTCCCTGGCGAACACTTAACAATTAATCGAATTTAGCTCTACTTTTTCCCCCATGCTGCTGGTGGAAGTCACGTGGTCTGGCCACCATCAGTATGCCTCATATTCTAATCTGCACTGACCACAATATTCAAATCCTTTCAGGAGGTCTGCATATAGTAGAGCCAGACTTTTAAATCACGAATTCAAATCCTGAAAAGCATTTTTTGAAATATGTGTTGTATATGCTATATGAGCTGCGTGTGTGTGTGTGTGTGTATGTGTGTGTGTGTGTTAAGGGAGACTGCTGTAATAAATAGCAATCTGCCGCCATTTTGTGTCTGCAGCTCTGATGACGAAAGGCCTGAGCATCAACAGTGAAGACTTTTCAGTGTAAACAACAAACAATATTAGATGACCAATACGTCAATAAAAAAGTCCAACATGTATTATTAAATGCACAGTCTAACTGTTTAATTCAACTTCCAGCAAACCCACTGAAACCCACTGAAAACCCACAGATTGTTTTTGGAAAATCCACATCAAATGATCATATATAGGAAATTGATTGAAGCCATTTAATCTGGCCACAGTCCTGCTCCACAGAAAGACTATATATATACCCAACGTCTTGTCGAGAGCTACTTTAGATTCATCAAGAAGCCCTCTAACACCACCCTCCATATCTGACAAACAACACTGTCTATTTAAAATATTCACTCCATTATTTCATTACGTTCAAACTGGCATTTGTTAATACCTGCCAGGAACAGGACAATATTTAAGCAAGACAATTAAGACGTAAAGTTATAATAATAATAATAATAATAATAATAATAATTATTATTATTATTATTATTATTATTATTATGTGGTTGAATTTAAAAAAAAATGTATTAGAAAAAGTTGCAATAGTCAAATAAAATATAGCCTCCATCTGTAAATTAGACCAACATTTGGCTCAACTTGACCATCGTGTTATTAATCAGAGACAAAAGAAGCAATAAGCAATGAACAGAAAGTCATTTGCTGGACCACTTTATCCTGTTTCACACTCCTGCTCCCTCCACCGTGTTTCTGCCCATTACTGTCACATTCACTTCTTCCATATCAGATTGAGTAGTGTAATGATCGCAGCTGATTCCCCTCACAGAGCAGGACTCTGGCTGTTTTAAAGCCCCCCTGTCCTTAAAACAGACAGCACGCAGATAATCAGCAGATAATCAATGTACAGCGCAGGTAATCAGCAGTCTGTACTGTACCTCATGCAGCCAGCTATCATCTGCTTAAATCCATCCCTGTGCACCGCAGCTGTGTCTACAGCCTGTAAACAGCGGGGTGTTTCCCTTCCCACAGCGGTTGCACGTGCTTTTAAAAGCGCCTTTCTCCTGCAGGATTCCGGAGGCTGCGGCTGTCCGCTGGGAAGTGTCGGTGCGTCGGACGGTTCGGCTGCCTTAGTGCCTTTCAGCTTCTCCAACACCGAGCTGCGTTCTGCGCCTGTGCAGTGCGCACTCTGAGCTCTGAGGGGGGAACTCGGTGAGGTGTTTTCTTGGAATCACACACGCGTGCACACACACATTGCTACACGTTGCATACACACTGTTGCTCAGCCCACTGGCTGTGTGAAAGCAGCAGGGCTCTCACCGGGCTGGTCCTGACGCTGCAGCCGGAGAGCAGCGCCTTTCAGGCGGACTGTGCCCCGCCTGAGCCTCGGTAACATCCAGTCACTGGACAGCAACATTCCAGCCAACATGCACTGCTATCCATTCACTGTATAATCATCTTCCATATTATCTTGCTTTGAGATAATACTTTATTTGATAGGCTAATTTAATTGTAATTGCCCGGATGAACTGGTCATTACTGCGCCGCTGTGAGGTGAACCGTCTCCACTTCATTACTTCAGGTCAGCAGGGTGGACTACACCTCAGGAAGCCTTTCATTCACCTTCATTGATGCTGACACACTACTATAGTGTGTACAATGCAAACCCGCCCACAGAGGTTATTATAGCGGGATAAACATTTTACTTTCATAAAATAACATACTAACTATTATACTCAAGAATATTTCTCCAGCGTCCAGTTGATGATGACCGCCCTTCTGCTCAGCGATAATAAGCGACACCTCGAGAATTAGGATTTTTATTTCCCAGAATAATTTAGCTCTGACCAGCATTATATTCCAATAAATATATAGCAGTTAATATAAAATAAAAAATAAAACATGCTACACACATATTTAGAGTAACTCAAGAGCAATCTGTAATCCGTCTATGCATCGCTCTTCCTGTCTGCTCATCTCAATAAATCGACTTGTGAAGAAATATCTGCTAATTTACTAAATAAAGCGCAGTAACTCAGGCCTACTTGCAGGATATACTTGAAAAACGAACGTTTAGTAAGTGCGTAACAGACAGACACAAAAACCTTTGTTATTAGTTAAATAGTTTTGTAGTCTCCGATAAATGGATCTAGTATCAGGGCCCCGCTTTGTTACAATAAAGAACGTTTGAATGGAACTTTTTCAGTCTTTTCATCCCTCTTTGAGTGGACTATAGAGGGTTTATTTGGCACTTTACAATGTTTTAACCATGTTAGCTTACTCATTTATGAAGTGCTTTAAACAAATGGTATCTTATTAACGTTTCCGGATAATGTGTTACAGTTTAACGTTGTTGTCAGTCTTTAAGTTATTATTGTTCGATTATGAACCGCAACAGAGGGCCCTTTCTCCATTTTCCAAATTGCAGAAAAAACTCAACGAATGATTTGATTTAAAGAAACAAACCAAACTGGTAAAAAATAAAAAAATTAAAAAGTTTTTAAACCCGAGATTTGACGCAGGGGCGGCTGGTTTGGATCACCTCAGTGGACTTTAGCCCCATCGTACCGGCCTGAATGGAACTCTCTTTGGAAATGATTTTCTAGAAACTTTACAGCACCAAGCAGGTCATGCTGTGGCGCGTTGGCCTCGTGTGTAGGAGCACAACAACCCACCAGCAGCCTGCAGCCTCCCGATGGAGGGGGACTGACGTGCAGGCCGCGCTGTGTTCGCAGGTGAAATATGCGCTTGTGGTTTTGCGGTAAATGAAGCATAAGTCTGCAGCGCGTCTATAAATCAGGTGCCAGTGTGACTTATATATCTGTTGGTGACATGAGCGATTGCACGGCCACCGTTTGTCATTCGGCCGTGTGTTTGCAGCTCTGCTCCGCTGCCTTTCCACGCAGCCTGATGGCGCCGCTGACAGACGCTCTGCGGCGACTTTCTCCCACTGCTGAAAAGTGGAGATTGAACTGCTGGGTGTTTCATTCTCCAACCTCAAACTATTAACTACACCCGCGTTCTCGCCCTACCTCACTTACACTCCAAACCTCACGTCCTCTGCGTAATTTACTCTGATTTAAAGTCGAAACATCAGTCATTTTTATTCTATTATTTTCATATTTTTCACGTTAAACATTTAATTGGGTTGTTGATTGAACTATTAGCTGTAAAATAGTGTGTTTACTTGAGTGCGCTGATGTCTATCCACACCACAGAAACTCTGCAATAGCCTTCATTGGGATGTGGCTGCATTTATCTCAGTAAATGCCCTTATTCAGTCAGAGCCAATTAGACAATCCGTCTAATTAGCCAGAACGCAATTATGCTAAAGCCTGCACTCATTCAGAGCCTGTGGAGTCTGGTATATTCAGCATTTTGTTCATTATGTAGAATTATGGGCCTTATGTTGCCCAGCTCTAATAATATTAGAGCATGTGGCAGTTCATGAGATAAATGTATATTTACATGCATGTTACGCATAAGGCAACGCCTGTGGAATTACTGTGAATAAGTGTGAAACCTGCAGAAATGGGACCGTTTGTCCAAATAACCAAACAACTTTACATGCAGTAGTGAATCAGAGAAGGCTGTTTCATGCTCATATTTGACCAACTGAACTTACATTTTTGCAGAAATGCACCAGACTCCATAGAACACTTGACAGTTTTTAATCACAGGTGAAAAGCATTCTTCTTAAGGAAAAACGGAGTAGTTTTGGACCAGTGTTAGTGATCTCTCCATTCTTACCTCCCGCTTTGCTCTCAGCTCGGCCTGACCTCTGTGCTCCTTCAGTCCCCTCTCCACCGGGGGAATGTCAGTCCTCACTGTGCCAGACCCAAGCAGCACCGCTGCAAGGCAATCAAAAAGTTAGATCCTTTTTTTTTATAGCAGCAGAATTGAGCTGAGGCTCTGGAGGGGAATTGAACCTCCACACACTCCCACCATCACGTGGTTGGGGCAGGAGGAGGTTACAGATGCAGTCAGTTTGACACCAGTGTCGGACTGGGAAATATGACTTCCATTTGGTGATCAGTGGAAGGGAGACAAAGTATCCACAGGACTCAGAATATCTCATTTTGTATATATATAACTATATTTTCATATAACCTTCCATCTGTGTGATAAAAAACAACAGTTGTTAATGCAACTAGGATGAACCCTCCACTGAATCCCTAACTTCATTACATTTTATATTAAATCTTATACATGGTTGTAAAACATCCAGCTTTTACAGCCATTACATTATAGAAAAATTGTTATATTTCATGTTAGCAGTCTAGCTCTTTTCATTGTAATATTTTATTTATACAGAAAAAGGTGCAAATTGTTGCTGTCCAGTGAATTTTATTAATAAACTGCTTTTCCTTCCTTGATGGATTTAGAAAATCCACCCTTTTCTGAAGTTAAATAAACTCATCTGATTTTCTCAAAAATGCATTCTCACATAGCTGAAAACAGGGCTGCTGTTTCAGCTAAGGAAAAGTAGATATATTGGAGGTACATGCTGTAGGATAACAATGACATGCAAGAAAATCAGCAACTTCCTGTTTGTTTCTCAAAGTGCAACATTGTCCTCGTTCTGATTAAATGTCATTTTTAGGTGACAGGCCTGGAAAAGCTATACATTTAATTTATAGCTATTGGAATATATACATATTTTTATGATAGTCAAACAAGGTGTAGAAGATATCAAAGTACTAAATCTGAAAACATTTGACCCTATTCCCAGCACAAACAACTACTGAAAAACTTGTACAGTTACATATTGTTATTATATACATACCCAAGTGCTGACTTTGAAGGAATCTATTGAAAACATTCATGTTGTGTTAACTATGTTGTTGTCATACTGAAAACCAGGTCATTTTCCTGCTTTAGTCCATTGGGATTGGACTATTTTCAAACTGTGAATCTACATTTTACATTACTGAAAACAAGTCTCCCACACCTCTGAATGAATGATTCAGACATAAACTGCTTTTCTGCTCTTACATTCTGATTTTGTCTGGTTAGAAATGTTGGTTGCTGGATGTTCCTACCATTTTCACCTCCTTATGTATTATCAGTGCTTTAGGCTACGCGTCTCAGACACCTCTGAGATTGTCAAGCTGAAAACGTGGTTCATCTTCTAAGTGGTGCTGTGGGTAAACTGCTTCGATTTCACTAATTTGAAGCGTAGCTGCTGTTGGTGCCGTGGTGGAAGGAGTGAGGGGGGTTTGTCAGATTTACAGAGGGGAGAGTCTGGCCTTTTCTCTCCCTGGCAAAACATTTTCTTGTGTAATTGGCAGGAGGTGGGGAAACGAGGTCTGGCTAATGCTCGACACCACATTTCATACTCTGTCTGTTCTAGGTCTCCTTGTTTCTTCTACAGTCAAAATGGCGGAGGCTGAGGCTCCTTTCTTGTTAGTTGGATACAGTGTCAGCCCCCTCCCCCATCCTCATTCTCCACACGGCTTCATTTCTAATCACTGATTGGCCATTTTCACTCCTGGCCAATGTTGAGTCTTAAGTGACTGCAGGACGTCACAGACAAGGTGGAGATTTCTGTCTGGCTCCCCTCCTCAGGCCTCCAGTGTAATATTGTTCATGGCTGACCTCTAGTACATTGCACAAGCACACTTTAGCACATACTAGGATGGAGTTGTTCTGAACATCATGTCGTATTGAGTATTTGGATACAATATGTGATTGATTTGATTATGGCCCGCAACTTTACTGGTTGGGTCTCACTGCTCTCATCAAACTTGTTTCCAGCAGCAGCAGGCAGCTGTTTTCCACAAGAGAAACTCTGATAAACCCACTGTACTCTATCTTTCCAGCACCAAACTGCAGACAAACTATGTTAGCTCCTAGCAGCTGAACATAATGTCATATTTAGCAGCTAAAGAGCCAGGTATTTCCCTCAGGACTTGGTGGAGACCAAAGCAGAGCTAAAATGAGAGTAAATATTGAACTTTATTGAGTGGCTAACACATTCATTATCATTTTAATTTGAACTTAATCAGGTGATAATATGTCAGTGTTGTGTTTACTAGTTGTCCCTCTGCTCTTACGTTGCAAACAAATCAATTGACATTTTGCTAAGCCCTGCCACCCATTAATTACTGTCAGGCTTTCCTTTCAAGCACATCCTGCAATTTACAATGATAACGGTGGCAGATGTACAACTCAAAATTGTTAGTAGTATTTCAAACAATGGATCCTTGATTTCAGATAGAAGTTGTCATCCATTTTCTTGGCTGAAATGACAACTGTATGTGACATGTCAACAGATCCATGTCCATGACAACTGAACAAATTCCATCGGTTGATAACCAACCGGACCTGGACCATGTCACATGGAAAAGTTACTAAATGGCCTGCTTAGTCCAACAAATTGGATTAAAGTGCTGCTTTTTCAAATCATACTTAATAATACTGGGACTGACTGGCTCTACTCTGCAACACAAGAACAAGGCTGTTTCTTTATTTCAGTGCCTTCTGCATAGATCGTCAGCTGGTGAGGATGTCTGGGACACCCCACTCAGTCTTTTAGCACAGTATTGTGTATGTAGCCATCATGTGCAAGAATCTCATTTTCTCACTTTTAAAAAGTCTACAGGTGAGCACCCAGCTAGAGCCTGGTTCTGGTTCTGGTTCTGCTCGAGGTTTCTACCTGTTAAAAGGGAGTTTTTCTTGCCACTGTGTCCTGGTGCTGCTCATGGTGGGACTGTTGGGTCTTTGTAAATATAACAGTCGGTCTCGACCTGCTCTATATGAAGAAGTGCCCCGAGATAACTTTGTTATGATATGGTGCTATATAAATAAAAGTGAACTGAATTCAATTTAACTTTGTGAAACATTTGCTAAAAAGCTTTTCTGCAGTCCAGGAATCCAGAAACTCCTGCTGATTGGATGATGATGAGGGTGATTCAGTTCAACTAGAAAAGGCCTTGACTTCTAGGAAACAATTACCACCTTAAAGGGATGGTTGCTATTTTCACATGCTGTGTTGTTTTGAACATGCCAGACAATACATCTTCATTATGTGGAAGAATTTAGCTGTGTGGTCACATTAGATCTAGCCCCAAATCCTCTGTGGCCAATTAATGGAAGAGCGGTGGTTTCGCTTTCTGCAAGTGTAGTCACAAACACTGGTTTGACACATTTGGAAGTTGGCTGGGTGTTTCCTCCTGCAGTTCCGGGGACTCTCTATGTGTAAGCACCAATGCCTCAAGCGGCAGCTATGTGAAAAAGTCACTTTGTTCACTTGGCAGAATCAGTCGTATTATAGATGATTAACAATTGGCTGATGCTTTCTCTAAAATGTTTCTAATATTTTCTTAGTTTAACTAGGAAGTAACATTTTCTTCCCTTTGTTGAGACGAGTACAACGTCCCAAGTCATAAGAACACTAAATCTAGTGAAACGATCTTAAAGAGCAGTTCAAGCCATTCATCCTCAACATTGGCACAGATCACTTACATACACATCATTAATGAGTGTGAGTATCCGCCGCAGAGCAGTTAACCTACAGCTCAGAGCAAACAGTGAGGTTTGGAGCCACCGTGCTCCATCACACGAGAGGGAGAAGTAACTCACACTGAGACAACGTCCTCCCGCTTTCCATAAGCAACCACAGACACACTGCTGCACTTTCCCAAACACTGTTAGCATGTGAGAACTGTTGGAGCTGCTGCAGAGGTCACTACACTATGACCAGTATAAAAAGGCTTTTCCTTCATAAAGTATCTGCAGTCATGATTAACCAAATATTACTTCTATCAACCAGCACGTTATTTTTAGAAATGTAATGTTTGTTTGTATTGTCTTTGTGCAGAAACAGCTCACATATCTATATAAAAACACAACCGCATCAAGTTCCTGCTGTCAGGGCCGCAGCTACAAAGACATTGCGGTCATGTTCTCTGGGTTGTTTCTGGGTTCCAAGAAGAAAGTCAGAATCTTTAAACATGTTTTTGGCAAAACATTTTGAATTAGAATCAAATGGAATTATGATATTTCTTCACTGGAATTATATTCATGGCAGTGGGTCACTATTTGAACCACCACCAACACCACCAAATAGATAATTCTGTGAGGACATCAGATTAACTGAAAATCTGTTTAAGGAGTTAAAGATATTAAATGTACAGATTATTTGATGTCCAAGCTAACATTTCTTAGGTTGGTAGAATTTTTCTGGGGAAATGTGGACTCATGAACTCCTAGCTACGGTCCTGCTCAGTCACCAAATGTATAGTCTAATATAGCATAGCAGTTTATTATTAAAGATGTTCTATTTTTAATTTCTATTTTTATTAAATGGTAGCTAAATTGCTACTACATGAATGATTTTTTGGGGTTAATCTAAATGTTTGAAATGCCATAGAAGAGGCCACATGTTCTATATTGTTCTTACATATAATGTGAAAAAATGGCAAAAGATTCAAAGGCAAACATTTCCTGTTTATAACAGGCTACAGCTCCAAATGTATGACCTTTGCGAGCATGTGCACAGCGTGCAATGAGAATGGCGACCTCATGCTTGCTCACTGTTTAAGCGTTGACATTCATCTTGACAAATAGTAAGGTGATGGAATGAGTAATTGTATCGTACCGTGAGGCTGATCATCATTTGCAGCACGCTGCTCCATAAAAAGGCTCAGTTTCAGATTTTTCTGGTGGTATTTTATAGCTTAAAATGAATGGAAATGTTTTCTTTTAAATCCCTGAATTAATTTAAATAAAGACTGTTTTTATTAGCATGAAACTATACTGAACTTGTCTAAAAGCAGACGATCAGGGTTACAGCTTCTATGAAAGTGCTCCTGTTTATCTGGCCTCTTGCTCTGCTCTGCCTCGTAAGCTCTGGCGTCTCACTAGTTCCCCGGTGCTCATATTTAAACAGTGTCATGCCCTTTGTTTTTCAGAGGTAAGCCCCTGGACTCTTTGAAGTGGGCGCCATGTTTGCACTGTGACCATTTAATTCGGAGCGCAGCTTGATGATATTAGTGTCAGGGTCAATTGCTGATTTCAGTTGGACTTTAGAAGCTGCCTGGCTGGCGGTATGTAGGCATCATGTGCTGCTTGGTTCAAGATCTGGTCAAACCCATAGTCTTACTTACACTCACATACACACTCCAGCTCCTCCAGTTCCTCTGATCCCCGAACATGTGACAGGGTAGACATGGGACCTTGTTATCCTGCAGACTTCACACGCCTGAGCCCAACACAGTGGAAGTTGTTGCACAGACCTCCCATGATGGAACCACCGAAATCCCCTGCTGGCTTCGTCCGACTTCCCATATCATCAATACAGCCTGAGCCTGACTTTTACTTGTGCTTCAGTGAAGAAATGGCTTTGCCATGTGCATAGAATGTGGAAGTGATATATATGGACTTTCCCTGCAGCCTTTTATATGGTTTTCTAATAGCAGATGTAGATCAGAGATGTCTGGCTCCTATTTGACTCTCACTTATTAAACCAAATACTTCAGTCAGGAGGAAATGGAACCAGTGAGAAGTTAATTGAATTTATAAACCGAGAGTCTCAGCCTGTAAAGTGTTTGTCACTTCTGATCAACAGGTGTTGGTTAGCATGCCATCATTGTAAGACATTAGTAACTGTGAACTAATACAACAAATACATTATTGTCTTTCATGCAAGTTTCACATCTTTCTGGGTTCTTTGAGATGTTCAGGTACTGCTGTTCCTGAGACTCCCCCTGTCGTTGGACCTTTGTCACTGTAACGTCTCGGAGCTAAATGTAAAACAGCAGTGTATCTTTGCCTGTGACAAACTCATAAAATACAGACACTTGTGACAAGGACAAGCTTGTCTGAATTCTTTTTTACTGTTTGGTTCGGGTCATTAAAGTTAAATGGGACTCTGGGATTTTAGGGACTAGTTTTTGTCCCCATCCTCTCGGCTGTAGTACTGTTGCTGGCGGTAAAAGCCGGGCAGCCATTTGTCTTGCCGCACTTCACTATATCTCGGTTTTTATTGGGTGTGAGTGACTTGTCAGCAGTCATCTAAAATGCATTTCAAAAGACTTTTTCCCCTTTTTGCTCAGCCTTTGTTCTCACGGAGCAGAGAAGCCCTGTGAGTGTTGGATGAGAGAGAGAACCTTCCCACACTGATGATGTCAATATGTGAGTCTTTATGTATGTGCTTGGGTGCAGTCATATCTGCAGAATTGCTTACATACATTACATGTATTTGAGATTTCAATTTGTGTTGTAGAATAAAATTACATAAACCTTCCATCGATGTACCAGTATGTAGAGATGATATTTTGACCTGGACCTAAAAATAACTGAGAGTTGAATCTCATTTGCCATCCAAATTTAAACATGATAAAAATGACTGTTATGGTTGCAAGGCTATTGCATTTGTTTTTGGTCATGATATTGTGTTCACATCTGTATTTTGGTTTCTAATGGCCAGAATGCTGTTTCAATGTTACTGCATTTATTTACCCATTTAATTGCCCAGTATTTATTTTTTATCAATTCATTTTTGATTAAACTCAGTTATGGGTGGAGCTAAAAGTGCCCTGAGGTAACTTCGTTATGATATGACGCTATATAAATAAAATTGAACTGAATTGAACTAGAGTGGAACCTCTGCAGAAATAAATGTTAATTGATTTTCAGGTTGATTTCTTAATGCATGGGGCTTCTCTCCCCTAAGTGTTGCCCAGAAGGCAGGACCTCCACCATGGCACCAACAGTGTTTCCTGCTCTTCTTTAACCAAACAGTTTACCAATCATTTTGCAGTGTCAAAAATAACTTAAAAAAGCTTGAAAAAAGGGCTATTTACATGATTTATTCCAAAATATTCTTGAATTGTATTCTTATATTTCTCACTGTAATGGTAAATAAATAAATATATATATATATATATATATATATATATATATATATATATATATATAATAAATGACTGCTGCTGAGCATACAAATTTCACATTGCTGGAAGCAAGTGTTA
Organism: Nannoperca obscura; assembly: GCA_036024295.1. Lineage (NCBI taxonomy): Eukaryota > Metazoa > Chordata > Actinopteri > Centrarchiformes > Percichthyidae > Nannoperca > Nannoperca obscura. The sequence continues at coordinate 21,892 of JAVQJL010054209.1, read as the reverse complement.
GTCTTTTTATATGCAATACACATTGTTTCTAAAAATACTAGTTGTCTGCAAGATGGCAAACCCAAATATTGACGAGGCTTCTTTAGATTCAACACTTCTTATGGAATCCATGGGTCAGTCCAAGAAATGGAGATTCTTTTCGTGTCAATACAAAAATCCCTCACCACCAACTCATCATTTTGATAGTCCTCCACAGAAGTGGGCTTTGCGTTGCTTTGTCTTATGTTTGACATGATCCAAACTCTTACAGAGTCACACAGTCCCACAGCCAGTGAAATAGAGTTTTGTCAGTTCTGTCAATTTAGTTGTTCAGTTTTAACAAAACCGCGACGAGTGTCTTTGGAATGTCTTTTGGGAATGGGAATCTGTGAGTTCAGATAGTCAATGCAGGCTCAGGCAAACAAAGACTTTGTGGACATGATTTACAGTTTAGCAGTCTGACATTGTGCTGCAGCTTTGAAACCACAGGTAAACAGAACACTTTCAATGAAAGCAGGTATTGTGAGCTGAGTGCATGTTTTATTGATGATGAGTCATGATGAGTCACAGTGGAAGGTGAGTCTCTACAGCAGTGTGTGAATTGTTTTAACTGTGATTTCATTGAATGTAGTGCCTTTGACTGGAACACACTTGACCCCATCGAGTCCTCACTGTATCTGTGTGCACTGTTCAGTGCTTGCAGCTTTTTCATTAGTTTTTCTTCTGTTTGTCTCATTTGCTCTGATGTTATGTTTCCTCTGTCTCTATTGATATGAAGAAAAACAGAGAAAACATTTATAAGTGAGGCCCAGTGTTGAGCTTCTGCCCAGCGCTGGAGCTCAGTGCTCCCTACAGATATGTCTTGTTGTGTGTGTTGCAGCCTGACAGTCCTGGCAAGCTGTGAGCGTTAAATTCAACAATGACATATTATCACCTTATAAAGTTGATCTGGTGAAAGTGTTAACAGACAGTGGCTCTCCTTTTAGCTCTGTATTGGTCTCCACCAACTCCTGAGAAAAATATCTGTCTGTTGAGCTGCTAAATGCTCCACTATGTTCATCAGCTAGTCAGGTAGTGCACAGTGGGCTTTTAGAGTAGAGCTTTGTCACTGAAAACAGCTGCATGTCTCTGCTGGAGGCTGAACCAAACAATAAGCCGTGGGCTTTGAACCAAAACAGTGAGCTGAAAGACAATAAAAAGCTCCACAGAGCTGAGGGGAACTGCAGCATGGGGGGATAATTCTCTCACCGTTCATGTTACACATAGTCCTTTGATCCATTAATGATATCACATCATTAATTGTAGCAGCTTTAAATGAATTAATTAAGCATTGCAAGATAGGGAAGATATCAGCAAATCAAACTGCCTCTAGAGACAGCTGTTAGAGTAATAAAGTGCAGCAACTAACATTTAAACAAACTGCATTTATTCCTCACTCCAAACGTCAGCTCTGCAGATGCCAATGCAAATTCAAATGTCTGTTATTAAAATAGCAATTGAATTCAACAGTGATTGAACTAAAATCATTTCCCCAATACTTCTGAGTACCGATTTGTCCTCTGTTGTACTTTATACAGCTGCTAAATGAATCTTAGTCAGAAGTTTGGGTTTCAATGAAGATTCTCTGTGTCTCATGGTCTACAGCACATGCTGCGGTTGAGGCTTTTCAAGTATATATGAATGTGTAATGGGACGAGTGACATCAAAATACAGACTATGCAGCAGCTTCGGTCCAACATCACTGGTCACTTGACTGGTCCAGCTATCAGCAGACTGGTAAAGCAGAGTAGGAACATGCCGTCACACACTAAAATCTCTCAAGGTAATTCCCAAGTTGGCATGTTTTCAACTGGCTAACATGTCATTTAGTAATAAACAACACTTATAAATACTGTATACTGTCTTTGTTTCTAAGAAGAAGCAGCATCAGTCAAACTGCAGTCTGAGTATACTGCATGTCTGTGGAGCGGCTCAGAGTTTATCTAAGCAGGCGTGGGTGTATTTTACATACGTCTGAGCTTTGTGTTGAGTGTTGAGGGGGGTTGTATGTTTTTAGAAGAGCTGGCGGGTTTAGTCTCACCGTCTTGACTGGGCCCGGAGTCCGTTCATCATTACAGAGACTGTTAGTCTTTGCTAATCTCCTGTGTTCATCTCCATGTCAGGCCAGTATGTGGAGGCCAGGCCTCTTAGTGCCATCAGAGCAAATTATTTCTCCAGGGTCAGACGCACAGATCCCACATAGTCTTCGAGGAATCAGCCATGATCAAAAGCCCCACTTTCACACAGGTCTGGATGTGCAACAGGCTCCTACTGTGTTTGTGATTTGGTGGTGCAGGCTAACTGCTGTTTGATAGTCTAGGATAGTGAAATGCTTCCGTTTCCACATGAGCCTCCGCCGTTTCCTTTGGCAGTAATGAGTGACAAGATGGAGGCCGCCCAGTGCGGCCCTCTCTAGCCACTTCATTAGCTGCCCATGACACCATGACACATGCTCTTTACATAAAGTTCTTACATGTTTTATTTATTCCAAACCATGCTGTAATGTATGCTGGGGAACAACCATGGGTGCATGTAAATAGGCACTGATAAAGCGAGGTTCAAAGCTCTTACCCCTCTCGCATGTCGACTGAAGAAAAATCGCAAATCTATTTGGTCAAATGGTTTTTCTCCAACAGGATTACATCATTCTTTCACTAACATTAGGTTTTAAAAGAAGTTTGTTAGCTTTCACTGAAAGTCTCACTTTTAGTCTTTCATATGTCTACTTGGCATCAGTTCTAAAAGAGTCCCCATTATTCCAGAGCTCTTTAGAAAAGTGTATGTTTCTGCCTTTCCCTTTTCAGCCCTTCATAAAGAGGTTTATTGGGGTTGAGGCCATGCAGCTCAGCAGTCCTGACTCTTTCTTGGAATTGAACAGACCTGCCAGAGCTTTGATGTACACTGTGTAAATAACACAAGAGATGACACTCCTCTGCTGAACAAGCCTGGTACATTTCTTTGGTTAGTGTGTCGTCCTTCCTGTGAAAATCACCAATCCCACAATAGGCAAATCATCCTCATACCTGAACGTTTCCACCACCATGTTTGACTGTAGGTTTTATGCACAATTGCGTCAGCATGTTTCATGCACTATTGCATTAACCTGTTAGGTAGCTCTCAGATTCCACACTCTGCAACAGTGATACATGTTTATACTCTTAATAATTCAATTGAATTGTTAACAAAGTAGTTTGGAAAGCTGCTCCTCTGGTAGTTGAAAGCCCAGGAAGGAGCTAGTAAATGGGCCTTTGGTTAGAGCTCTGGTCCCTTTAGCTTGTCATAGCATCCAATTGTGGGTAATTTGAAAGTTTCCTTAAGGAAATACACTTCTAAAGAGAAGCTTACATCTGAGCATCAAAGATCGGGGACAACAGACAAACTGCAGCTTACTACATGTCATGCTTTGTCTCATGAGATGGAGTTTAGTGTGTCATCTATTCTTATTTTCAGTTTTAGGGTGCTGACAAAAGCTCAACAAACCCTAGTTAGTGAACTTTGAGTCTTTGTGTCCACAGGACTAACAGGAGTGTTATTAGCCATTGTCAGGCAAACATGTATGTATGTGGTGAGAACAAGGTGAGAACAAGGTCTGTCAGATATATTTTAGTTTCATATGAGCATTCTTTTAAAAAAGGTTTGATTTATATGAGTTCTGAATAACATGCATCAAATGGCTTTAGAGTCTAATAAAGGAAGTGGACACTTCCAGATTATTGAAACTGTGTGCCTGATCGTATTTTTTGTTTTTTTTATGTACTCCCTTCCTTACATCATATTTGCTATTGATATTATTTGTCATGTTAATGCATTGATCCATTTTTTAAAGATTTCTACATTTATTTTATGTTTTTGTTTCAGTTTTAAAAATATCCATTTCTGACTTTAAAAATTTGATATCATGCACATGTCCACATGTTATACTTAATACGTTTCCCAAATAAAACAGCTATAACACCACAAATATTATCTGTAATAGCACTTCAATGTTTATGATGATCATAAATTGCACTCTCTGTGGATTGTTGCCATGCAATTCATTATACAGTATTTGATGATTCAATGATGGAACTTGTAAAGTAAGTAAGTGTGCCACCCAGTGGTTATTTGTTTTGGGAGTAGCACTGGTAGGGAGTGCTGGACAAACTGTATAGTTTGCCTTATCAGTTCAGAAACATGTAGATACATAATCAGCCTACTCTGAAATTTCTAAAATATAGTGAAACTAGGTGCTATAGCTTTGATATGAATATATTATATGGGTAGGACGTGTCAAAATAAAAGGAGAAAAACATGCACGTCAAGAGGATGGGCTGTTAACCTGACCAGGGCCTTGCACAGTGCATTCTGTCATAGGATATGACCTCTGTTGACCCTGCGCAGGAAGTTAACAAAGTGAATAATATCAGCGATTTTAAAAAGTTCATGTATAGTAGATCATCTAAACAATCCAAATGTGTAGAGATATAACTGCTTATGGAGGACAAAAGATAGCTATAATATTAGATACAAAAACCTTTATCAATCCTACACAGCTAGCATAATGCTGTATCTCTGTCTCTGTGTCAATCTGCATGTCAGTACCATGTTATTTTTGTATAAAAGCTTAGTGTTGCCATTATTTATAAAACTGAAAGGTCATGTGTCTGCAAGAGGAAGTGAAGACACAACACGGATGGCAAACTAACTGAAGATAATAAAAATGAAAGCTTTGAACTGAATTTGTGTTATTACAAAGGCCAGAGTGACCTCTGCCAGGCTCTGTGCTCTTTCAGACAGAAGGACATGGACTTCTCTTCTCCCTCCTCAGTGTCCAGCAGGGGGCGACAGGCCTGCATGCTGTGGTACTGTACATCCAAACTATCCAAAAGAATAGGGCCCATAAACGCACACACATGCACACTCATGACTTGTTGTGTGTGATGTTACGTCCACTTTGAAAACACTAACAATCTGATAAATATGTGAGTATGACACTGGCAAGTTTCAGTTACCTGGACATTGTCATATTCACTTACCAATCACATTTTTTAAAAGACAAAGTTGTTCACATAGTTTTTTATGGTACATTACTGATCATCTGATTATTGCATGCTTTGTACATTGTCCCCCTCTTTCATTCTATACATACTGTACATACATGTTGAATGTACAGCTCTGGGGGGCCATGTGATGTGCCTGGACTCTATTATAAGTGCATTTTATGGGTGTGTTTATTAAGTGTTTTTAATGGATCTTTTGCACTGTTGATTGGAACCAACGTGAAGGAACCTGCCCTTTTCCCTTTAGCATGTCTCACTTTAATGGTGAAATGCTAAAAGCAAACTTTGCATTTGTGTTTTCTGCCCGTGTGTTTGTGTGTGTTTGTGGGTGAGGTATTGGCTCCTGAAGTGTTGCAGTGAGAGTCAGAGGCTGTGTGGTTTCACTCCCTCCTCCTCCTCCCTGCTTCGTCCTGAAGAGAGAAAAGCGGCCTGCGATTGGATCCCTCCTGCTCCATTTTGGACCAGTGTTACGGCTGCACCTGAGCTAAGCAGCCAATAGGCTGCCTGCACTGTCAGTGGCAGAGAGAGAGGGAGCAGCCTGCAGGGCTGCAGCATAACAATACACACTCTGTAGACACCATACAGGTTTCTGGACTTCTTCCCCAGCACCATTAGACCGATACACAGCACCAATATTGGCTTTTCATTCACAAATAGAGACTTTGATATTATGAAATTAGATTGCGTGTTTATTAGGGATTTAGCCCACAGGCTAAATGTTATTTTAGATGTATTTTGCAGTTTGACACAGCAAGCTTTATAATGCTTTATAATCTTGGCATAAAATATTGGCTTCTAGCTGCTTAAAACCTAAACTACATCAGTCTCAACCTTCAAATATCAAAATCAGTCAGTGTCTGCAGGGATCAGGAGGTTTCTGAAGGTCAGCAGCAGTGACAGAGCAGAGTGAGAGCCTGGTACAGCCCTTTCCTTCCCGTCATATCACTGTATTATTATCTCATGAGGCAAATCACCAAAGAAAAATCAATAAGTTTATGTGAGCAGCATACATCAAAAATGTAAAATATTAATTCAGGTTCACATGTTCATTTATTTTTCAACTGGAATTAGTTTACTTTCTTTTAAAACAATTAATGTAATTGCCACAAAACCTATAGCAATTTCTGAGTCAAAAACTTTAATTTCTTACTTATCACTAATTTCATCTGTAGTGGGAGAAGTATTCAGCTTTTTTATCCTAATTTAAAGGAGCAATACCTCAATATAAAATACTCTATTACAAGTAAATGTCTTGCATTTAAAGTATTACTTGTGTAGAAGTATTATTAGCAAAATTGTCAGTCAAAGAATTCATTAGGCAGGCAAGCTTGGCTCCTCAAAGTGTTGTATTATTTTTCATTATATTTTAGTTTATTATTATTGATGCATTCATATCTGTGAAGCATTTTGTAGCTGGTCACACCGGTGCTTTGGTTTGAACTATTTTACACTCTTTAGGGTATTTTATTCAATAACAAAGCATCGTAGTTTTTAAGACAATCGTGTGCTTTGTGTAAAATATGAATTAGTAGGATAACTATAGCTGTATTATAAATGCAGTGGAGTAAAAAAGTAGGTTTTTTACCACTGAAATGATGCGTATTTGAAGTATAAAGAGGCTTAAATTGGAAAAAAACAAGTAAAGTAAAAGTACTACAATGCTGAGAGTAGAAGTTGAGTAAATGTAATTTCCACCACCATTTCTAACCTAATGTTGAATCTAATACTGAACCTATATTGCATTGCACTATTTGATCACAGGGATCATTCTAGAAATAAAAAGAGAACAAATATATAAGTTGAATGTGAATGTGGGATACAGGGTATGCTGCCTGATGTGAGGAGAGGAGACGTTGAGGTGTTGTTAGTCTTCTGTGCTGGAACGAGCTGTGGAACTTCTTCTGTTGGCCTACACAAGCTTAAATAACAACATAGACGTATACTGATCATTTAAGAAAGTTGTGAATAATCTTGGCCTTTTTACCCCACGCCGTCACCAGTCATTAGTTATGATCCACAGGGCCTCCACAGGAGCCTATTGATCACTCATTGACTGATTGATTTAGACAAATACTTTTTTCTCCCAGAGTGCGAGGTCGAGTCGCTCTCTCTGTTAATTGAAGATAACAGAGTGGCAACAATGGCCCCCGTAATAGAATGAGAGTTTTGTGATTATTGCTGCAGAAAAAAAGAAAATGAAGAAGAAGGGGAGGAGGAGGAGGAGGGGGGTCTAATTAGGAAGCGGGGCGGTGTGGAGGCTGTGGCCGGCAGGCAGGCGACAGGCGCCGGGTCCCGGACAAAAGGCTGTCTGCTGCCCTAAACTCCCCCTCCTTAACCCTTTAAACCGAGACACACACACGCACACACACACACACACACAGCAGGCTCTCACACGGGCCTCAACACACACGCACACACACGTACAGTGGTTTTTGACGTTGGTAGCAAACACTGAATAAATGTTTGAAACTGCAGGACTGTACTGGAACAATACGAAAAATATCTTTTTCAGAAACATCGACAAAACTGACATTGTCTAATTAATATAGTTGAACCTCTGGACAGCATGACATATTTAACCTATTAAAAATCCATATTATTAAAATGATTCCCGTGTAATAATGTGTGTGTGTAGGCCGTGTTCCCTGATAGTTTACCGGGGAACAGGCTGCAGAGGATGTGAGTGAGCGCAGCAGAGAAAGCTTTTCCTATAAATACTTACATTACTCGACTCTTTCTAAAAATACAGCCGGGCACACAATACTGAAGGAAACGCTGCTTGACGGTGACTGAGGACCTGCTCAAAACAGACACGGACGGCAATGCTTGCAGGAGACAGACAGATGTAGCGCCAATGGAATGAATAGACATAATGCTGGTACTCCTGCTACTATAGAACTAATACAAATAACACCAAAAAATAATATCACGAAGAAAACATTTCAGTCTCTTTTATTCTATCGGCCAATTAAAGCATACAAGCATAAATATCATTTAATATTCACAGTTGTAGCTTTTATGAATTTTTAAAGCAACAAATTTCCGCCAGAAATGTCCCCATCTGATTTAAATGCATTTTACTAACATGTGAATTAAACCCACTAACATTTTCTTAACAAATTCAACAAACCACAGGCAGAACGCGCCCTTGTTCCTGTGTGATATCTGGCTGACAGAGGGCGCTCCTGCCCTCGTGTGTGAGGAGCGTGTGTGTGTGTGGAAAACCATAGATGACTACATTAAAAAAAGCTCTATTCATTTCTACAGCTGCTTTGCTCTAATTAGATGATAATAACAACAATACATAATAATAATAATAATAATTATTATTATTATAATAACACGCCTGCAAGATTTCAGCACAACGATTTTTTATTGAAATTGTGAGACAATCAAAAAAAAGACAAAAAAAAACAAAAACCCGGACAACCAGCATAAACAAGATACTTTCATTTTTAAATATATTTATGAATAGATATGAATGATGCGCCCATAGGAGGAATTGCTTTGAATGTCTCCTGGCTGGAGTGAAATAACCTGAGGTGTTTTTGAATCCATGTGGAGCTCTTTCTCTCTTCCTCTACTGTATTTGTCGGTGAATGCAGACTAAAACATGGCACACACGTCTTCTAAAAATCAGCGATGCTTCATACACAGTTTTTCAAACCAACAAGCGCTAAATAGCTTTCATTTACAGAATATGTTCATGTAAAATGGGGAGAGGAGAAGGAGGCGGGGGAAAAGCAACGAGTTCAATTCGAAATATATACACGCTAATATACAGCCTTGAATAAATTAATACCAATTGCATATTCTTGGATCTTAGCTTTATTTACAGAATTTTTCTTATCTTTAATTACATAAATAGTTCAGAAACAATGAAATGATTAGCGGTTCTGCTCTCTGCTAACGGAACCATCGCCTCCCACGCCTTTTGAAATGATCAGGCCTGGGGAAAGTGTTTGGATGCAGCTTGAGACCTGCCTGCCGGTTCGGGGCTCGGCTCGGTGTTTGAAAAGCAGGCCTGGATGCTCAAAATGCTTCAAGTTAACCAAACTCAACGCACACTCTCCACTCTGCGCCGCTCAGTCTGTGGAGGCCCTCGGGCAGGTTAGACCGATATATAGGGCCGATACTGGGCTTGCGTAGTCCACCTCTGATATAATGGATACGATAAAGTTTGATTGATTATATTTTTGCAGTGAGATTGATCAGTGTTACACCCCATGGCGCGTCCTTGAACTGACGTGGTCTGATATTTCTTTTGAATATGTTGTCATTATTTTAGTGTTTCATTTTTTTAAAAATGTGTTTCCATTTATATTTTATATATTTACTTCATAGTTAATTATCTTTTTCATGTCATCAATGTACAAATGTACCCAGAGTTTCTGTGGGGGTCAGCCTGCCTTCAAGAGGCGTTCTAACAGGCCAGCTCTCGAGAGTTTAAAAAGGTAACGTTTTAATTATATGGTCTAAATCTGCAGCTTTGTTCCAAAAAATACCAGTTGTTGGCCTTCACCGACCCATGTCAGCCAAACCCTACTCCCAGTCTCTGTAATGTGCTATACAGGACATGTGCACTTATAGTTCTCTGGTAAGTCTTCATCCGAAACAGAGTCTTCATCACTTGGGAGAGTCCGCAGTTGGGGAGGGCTCCCTCTGGCCCTCCAGGCCACTCACCAGTCTCTGGATGCTCTGCAGTTCATTCACTGAGTCCTTCATGGAGGTTTTAGGAGACGTGGTCCTCCCGCTTGACCCTCCCGTCTTGTGGTTGCTGTGGTGCTCCGGGGCTGGGCTGGTCTCCCTGCTGCCCGGTGCGGAGGATTTAGAGCCTGGGTTGAGGCTGCCCTGCAGGCTGGCAGTGAGCAGGCTGGAGGTCTGAGGCAGCGACACCGGGAGCTGGTAGGGGTTGAAGCGGAGCCGGGGCCGGGACGAGCTCAGGAAGGGGTTCCTGGAGAGCGGGCTGGAGGTGCTGGTGGCTGGGAGGGCGGAGGCAGAGGCCGCCGCTGCAGCTGCTGCCATGTAGGTGTAGGGGTATGGGAAAAGCCCACCGAATGGAGGCATGGGGATGCCCTGGAATATGAAAGAGGAAAAACTTAGAGTAACAGTTGTACACATCACTGTTTCCAGTCAAGTAGTCAAATAATCACATTTCTCCAACCAACAGCAACCAAACGTATCAGTTTCTTCAGGTTATTTAAAACAGACTTTTATGAAAACACACGGCAGATAGGAAAGCAACAAATGTTTTCTTTTTTGTTTAAAAAAAAGAGTGTAAAATTATTACAAATAGTTTACTCCAAAGAAGCCTGATAACATGTTAAAAAGTGTTTTATTTATCATTAAGTCCTTATGTGTTAGCACAAATACTTTCGCAGAAGTCCTGCATGTTTGCATGCACCAAATACATGAAATGTTGCTTCACTGATTTATTTTCTGCACTAAAGAAAGCCAGGCTATGATTGGACTGTGCAAGGTGAGGTTAACATCAATGGCTGTGATCCTAAGATTGTAAAACTGGACACCTAATCCTGACATCACCTCAGTGCTACAGGTTTACAGGCAAACTAAATAATTTCCTTACCTGAGAGGCGAGCATGTGCTGGGACAGATGGAAGGGGAAGGGGTTGGGGGTTCCTCCCGTGCCCTGGGCGGAGAGGCTGCCATTTTCCAAACCACTTGCTCCGGATACAGAGGCCAATAGATGCCCCATGCCCATAGCAGAAAAGGCTCCTGGGGCCATGGCAAACTGCCCGGGGTGAAACAACAGCGGTGATCCGGTGTTTAGAGGGTTAAAGAACTGCTGACTGTGCAGGCCAGACAGAGCCAGGCTTTGTAAGTGGCCCGGGCTGAAGTGCGAAGGGCTCTCAGTCTGGACCATGAGAGGGGAGAAGGCCTCCTTACTGGCACTGATGCCTCCGGCCTCCGAGTCCTTTGTCAATGCATCCGTAGTGTCCTTCTTGTGTCTGCTCTCTGCTTTGTCCTTCTCAAGATTCCGTATACTGAATATGGAGTCATCCTTCTTTTCCGTGCTAGGCCTGTCCCTCACACGCTCCTCACACCTGGAACTGTAGGGGGACATGGGTTCAGGTCCCGGGCTGTTAGAACCGGCGCAGAGCTCGTCGTGATGCTCCAGCTCCTGCTCACTGTCAGTGCACGTTTTGTCATCTACAACACGGGAATCACAAAGGGGAAAAAGAGGTGTAAGCAGAGCCTCCAACCATGTATCTCCCCCCTCATCCCCAGCCATCACAGGAAAACACTCCAATAACCTACACACACTAGCCTCCACCCAAAATCCACCCTGCACATCCCCAACCATATCTTTACTCATTAGGAAATGAACACGTGTGTTAGTATGTATTAGTACAGTGTTTTATCTTTAAGAGCAACAAACACTAGCCTGTGTATTATTTGTCAAGCAGTGTAAAGCTTTGGGTATGCATTACCAACATTAGAAAAACCCACATTCAAATGAATAACAGGGCCCATTAATCCTAATTTGGGATTTGGCTTTGATAAATACATTATTTTGATAAATGAAGGGAAGTAAAACAGGATCAGACCCCCCCCACCAAAAAAAAAACTAGATAAAAGTTAAGACCACATTTACTTTAGAAATAAATGGAACTCAAATGTCTTTAACTACAATAAGAGATTTACACTCTGTATATTCTCAATTCATTCAATTCTCCAGTTCAGTTGTATTTATATAGTTATATATGTTATCTCAGGGCACACTGAGAACATTGCCATTTAAGAGTGAGTATAACAACACACACTGATTTTACTGTTTGCATACACATATAGATGATAATGTTTTGCTGCCAAACATTATTTGCTCCTGCATCGTAAACTACAAAAAGCATTCAGTCTGAGTGGAATTCCAAAACAGACAGGTGTCGAAAATTATATAAATCCACTACTAATGTGACTTTTTAAGCATCCAAACAGGGCACAGATTACTGATACATTTAAGTATCTTATCGAAATCCACGTTATCACACAGGCCCTCGCAAATTAATTAATAAATATATTATTATGCTTCTGCACAAGCACCACAATAATTCTCTTTTCTCCCGATCCTGGTTATTTTCCAACAGCAAATTTCAACCACATTTGAGACAATTCAACGCAATCTAAATTATTACATTTAAATTCAATACATCTAAATGATTAGGCTAAAACAATACAGCGTGGCTGTTATTAATGGCACCATACTTCAAACTCTTGCGCTCATATATGGGCCCAAAAGTCTAAATAATCAGTAATGGTTCTTACCTCGACTGGGTCTGCTGAACCTCAGCGGGCTGGTGCCGGCTCCCAGCGGGGAGTGGACGGCGTCCCTGCCGGACGGAGCCTCACTGGACGAGGCGTCCGAGTCCGCGCCCTCCCGGTCCGTCTTGCACTGGTCCTCATACATCCGCAGCGACGGCATGGTCAGCTGTTTCCTGTCAGTCATAGTAATAATAAGTCATGTCGGTTTGAGATATCGTAGTACTGTGACACTATGACCTTGCAGAGTAGAAAGATGATGGGCACACACACACACACACACACACACACACACACACACACACACACGCACACACACGCACACACACACACGCACACACACACACACACACACACACACACACACACTATAATGCGTGTTACCTTTTCTCTCTCCGTCCGTTCCCCGTGTCTCTGAATCCTTTGGCAAAAGGGTTGTTGTCAATCTTCAGTTGCGTTATCTGTCAGAAATACAAAGTTAGAATAAATGTTAGAGGAATGGAACCAGAATAAAAACGTACAGACTAGTCCACAGGTCCATTGTCTTCACCTGGGTCATATCTGGGACCACTGCTTTCTGTGTATTAACACACTGAAACCTGCGTGTTGGACAGGAGCCACGGCGGGCCTCGGATTTGCATTATTAATAAAATCGTAATGATGGGGAGTTATTCTCATAGGCCCCTGGAGGGAAGTTCTGCCACAAATATTCTTCTATGAGGCCACACAAGCCTCCGTTCCCGCAGAAAAAGGCCGAGGAGGCAATACTCGAACAGATGACTATCATGTCAATAATTAATAATGCGGTTTGGATCGCGCGTGCTTCACGATAGGCTATAGTCCTGGTGTAGAATACGCCACGTACGGGACATGGAGCCGGGACAGGCCTGTGTGGCTCTGGCAGGAGCCTCTACGTTCCTGGTTCTAAAGTGGCCCTTGAACAAGAAGCTTCAGGCGTCTGTCCACTGTGGCTGCAGGGTGACCAGGCTTTTAAATGTCCCCTAATCGATGTTGACTCTCTTTGCAATAAACGTTTGCCTTTATAATAACGCCATCAAAAATACACTTGATGGCACAAAATGATATTCAAATATGTTGGACTTTTAAATCGCCAAACGGAACAAAACGGAAGCTGCTAGAGTGATTGTTTATGAAGAATAAACTAATTTATTCACTTCTGGTCAAGGTTATAGCCCGTGAATAGCAGATTACACACACCACACAACACTTCGGCTGCACATTTGAATTCATAGTCAGAAATGTCTGCTATACCCACGAGTCCAGGCAAAACAGCAATTAAAAATCAAGTGGGACACGGGAGTCCTCTGCAGGGAAATTAGGCGACCTACAAAATCAGATTAAGTCTTCGGGGGTTGGTGGTGGGGGGAGGGGACACGTGTAGGCTAGGGCATTTATTATGCAAACTATAGCAGCCATATTAGAGTCCGTTGGCTGAGTGTGGACAGTGACTCACCTTGTCGTTCTGATATGCTGTCACTGCCACGAACTCGGTCTCCGGAAAGACGTAGGTCCTGAAGGTGCTGTAGGGGAGCTTCAGGATGTCGTTGGCCCGCACTATGTGGAACCTGGGCTGGTACTTGTGCATGGAGTTCAGGATTGTCTGGACCAACACACACAAACACACGGCTTTGGAGTAAATCTCAGGGTAGTTTATGTCTGTCTTTGATGTTTGTCTCCACATTAAAACTCGACACTAGACAGAATGTGTTGACGCGGATCATCCAGCGCATTGTTATTGATGCTGTTATAATTACCGTGTGAGCAGACTTGTCTGTAATTAGTGCGGGGCTAAGGGAAAAACCTGACCAGGCCACACATGCTGCCATGCGGGTTCAAAACCACAGCAGAAAAAAAGAAGTGATTTGATGCAGTTTGTATCTGGACAAAAGCTACAAATGTCCACTCTTACATTCACCTATTTGCCGCCACGTATAGACACGTTACAAGCAGCGAGTAGAATCATAGCCGGAGGGCCTGTCTGCCTCCACACACAGCACCGAGGACATACATACATTTGAACATTTCTATAGATTTTTCAAATTCCAAAACTTAAGCCGGGCATGAAGCGGCCATCAAACCAGCATGCACATGCGGACACAGTGTTGTTTTCAGATTAAAAAATAGAACATTAAGATATTCATTTTACAACTTAAACACGGCACATCAGCAGTAACAAGACCAGTGTAAGAATAGAAATCCTGCCTGTAACCGACTGCAGATTTACATTGACTTCTTTCTAGTCGGAAGAACACTACCTGCCAGCCAGGAGGATTTTCTCACACATTTATATTTTTGAATCTTTGTGCGTTTTATTGCAACAGTAAAAAAAAATATGAAAAGTTTTTTTTTTTTTTAAGTGGGATATATTGTGGGTAAAACATGGAGTCACTGCAGCACCCAGACCACACTGCAGAACATTACAGACTTAATATAATAGACAATAACAGCACAAACCTACACTCTCCTATCCCACACTATTAGGTTACAGGCTGGAGGGGATCGACACGCCAGTCAGCTCGGCCATTCAAGCTCATTTCACGTTACTTCTCTCTGACCCGATTTGATAATACATAACTGAATGCCCCCAGCGTTACAAACACTCAGCTCAGATATTATGGTTTTTATTTATTTCCAATAAAGCCTGCGTTCAAAATAAAAGAAGGTGTAAGGCAGGCCCCGGGCCCCGGGCCGCGGGCTGCAGACAGCCGGGCCGGCCGCGGAGTCTGTGGGTGCCGGCTGACAGTGTTGTGGAGAGCTGCAACAAGGAAACATAAGCTTTCTGTGTGTGTCCGCGGCAGCGGGAAGTCAAGTGGCGACAAAGTGTCAACAGCTTTAGAAAGAAATGTATTACTCTTCTCCAAACGCACATCTTCTACTCCTTAAGAATATTTTATAACGCACTTACTGCTTTGCTCACTTTTATTTGCCCTACTTCAGTATTTCCCTTCACTGGTTTCAGTTGGAATTTGGCACATGCTGTTTGTATTTATTTCAACATTTTCCTGGCTGGTTCTTATTCTTATTTTGCTGCTACAACGACCCACGTTCCCCATGTGCTTCCTAACACTTTCACCTGAACTTTAAAACACCTCATGGAGCATGCAAATATGCTCAGGCGAGAGAGAGAGAGAGAGAAAAACTATCTGTACTTACAAATCCGTGTTTGTCTGAGATGTTGTTGGTCAGTTTGAGTTTATGGAAAGCAACAGGCTTGGCCATCCACTGCTCGCCGGTGGCCGGGCTGTCCGGGTGGATATACATCCTCTTGGGCATCTCCGGGTCGGCCTTGCCGGCCACCATCCAGCGGGAGTTGTGGAACTTGTAGCGGCAGTCGTCCGCCGCCACGATGTCCATCAGCAGGATGTATTTGGCTTTTTTATCGAGCCCGTTTATTCGCACTTTGAACGGAGGGAACATCCTCCTGCAGAGACAAACACACCGGGAGTCAGTGCTCCGTGATTCCACCGAAACACAGCATCACACATCCACACAGGACGTTAACAAATGTGGAAGGAGGCAGCGAAGGCGACGCTGACAGGAGGACATATTCTAATTGTCAGATATTACACGCAAACCCATGTGTGTGTGCGCGTGCGTGTGTGCGTGTTGTCCTAGCTCTACACTACAAAGCTGAGCAGTGTATTTATGACCACACCATTTCACGTCCCTGCTTTTTGAAGTGACAGCCTGCTTTAAGAGCCAGGAGCGCTGCTGCCTCCACAGAATGCACTTCAGGAGATAAAACGCGATTAAAGCTCTGGCCACATTCCCCACAAAAACATTTCAAATATGTGCTTTGATCAGTCTGGAAATATATCATCAAAACCGCAAAAGAAACCGACGTTTGATTCAATTATTTAATTTGATAAATGAAGGCAGTTTTACTTGAAGTCTGTACAAAGTCGTGGGACTGGGACGGCATTTAAATGAATATCAATAATTTAAATCGTATATTTAGTGTAAAATGTGAGGGAAACACATCATGTTTTTGCAGTATTATTTGTTTTACTTGTCATTTTGTATTAATCGTGGAACAGGATAATAATCGGTGGGGAAATAAATACCGACTAAGGCCTGACGCACAGGCTGCCATTTAATATCGTGAATTTAGCTGCTCTAAACGTGCCAGCTGTGGCTCATTCTCTGTACATACACAGACATATTGTCGGGTTTTTATTTCAAATAAAATATTCTTAGTTGTGCGGAAATCTTACCTTCCGGACTTGGTAATAACCATCTCCGTCCCGAGTTTATGAAACTGGTCCCAAAGATCCTTGGCTTCCAGTGTAACTTTGGGGTCGTCGTCCACTTCCTCCTCGGGCTCCAGGCTCTTCATGCTGCGGAGATGAGCCGCCTGATGGTGGCTGAGGGCCGGGTGGAGCCCAGCCTCCGCCGCCCCGGCCAGGCCGTGGTCCGTGATGGGCTTGGTAAGCGCCCCGGGAGGCAGACTGAGCGCCGGGAAGAAGGAAGGCTGCGCGGCCGCTAGAAAGGCGGACATGGGGAAGTCGGTCGGCCGGTGTGCGTGGAAAGGGTGATATGCCATTGCAGTCCCTGTAAAAACTGGATCTCTCATGGGTGCATCCACAAAAACCGAAGTGAAATAATGGATATTTATAGTGGTATTTCCCCCCAATCTAGAGCCAGTGTAAGTCCGCGCTTCGCGAGCAGTTAATTTCTGTAAAGCGGTACAGAAGAGCAGCTACGGCACCTTGTCAAACGCGCAGCGCGTTAACAGGGTGAAGAAAACCCAGAGTTGCTGTTGGTGTGCTTTTCCTTTGGTTCCTCCGTCGAGTCCTTCAGTGGAAGCGGCGCTGTGAAGGCAGAGCCCGGCTGCGCTGTGTGCCTCTCAGATAAATAAGCTGTTTCTCTGCTTCAGTCATCCCACACTGACTGGAGAGATGTGGCCCCGTTCACTGCAGATCTGTGACTATCTCACATGTCCTTCCTGCCTCCATCCCCAACACTAATGAACCAAGCCCCTTTGATTGCTGATTTTACGCTTTCTGGACCAATTGTGGGCCCCTATAGGCGTGGTTCTGACAGCTCCGGCCAGACTCTAGGAGAGGGGGTGGGGGGGACAAGAAGGTGTCGGAAGCATTAGCAGTAAGAAAACATGTCAACAGAATAAAATATTAACCAATGACAGGAAAGATCGGGAAATCCCACCCCCATTTCCAAGCCAAACATCGGGCCAGCCCTCAGTTCTTGGCCGGTGGAGGCATCACCTCTCTCGGCTTGCGTTTTTACAATGTCGCCTCCGGAGAAACGAACCTGTCCACAGACTCACTGTCTTAATGCTCACCTTAATACGGAGGATTAGCTCCAGTTCTCCACGTTTACCACTGTCTTTTAGAACAACTCACAACACGACTCGCAGCTCACGCTCTGCATTCCGGAGAGGTTTCTTTCTGCTGCTGCTCTCGGTCGCTCTGTAATAACAGACGTGTAATGATTCCATGTTATCGGCTGTTTTGACGCTTAGGCTGGATTTGCCTTACACTAAAAGCACACCATGTTAGCTGTGTGTGTACACTGACTGCAGCCTCATACAGCCCCGGCTTCCCCGGGCGAGAGCCATTAATCTGTGCGTGTTGCTGATCGAGGTAACTGGGAAGGCGAGCAGCAGCAGCCGCAGCGAGACACGGCTGGAAAAGACAAATCCGCTGCGTGGAGGGGATAAAAAGAGGAAACCACATGAATGAACTTTGAGAGAAAAATCAGGGAGAAGGAAAGCGGTGAGTTCTCACTTCGATACAAACTTTTCCTGGTTTGGCTGCAAATAAAGTTGCATTTCTGTGAGTCTAGTTTAGATTTTTATTAGGAGGGCAGTACATATTATTATTGACAGTGCAGTTGTGTTATTCCTGCTGTTTGGCGTCGTGGTGATTTTTTGGAGGATCGTTTGTATTTCCACATCAAACAGCCGCGGCGATGAGATGATTTAGTGCTCCGTCCCGGGGCTGAGGGCAGGCAGTGGTAGCGCGTAATCTCCGACAGGTTGTATTTTGTCAAACCAAGGACGAAGCGGGACTCCGGGAGCCAGGAAGGGGGGGGGGGGGGGGGCACCAGCCGCTCTGCACACCCCGCTGCGGAGCTCTTTAGAGAAGTCCAGCGCCGCAGCTCTTGATTAACTTGGACTCAGTTTGTTAAAAAGCCGCTCGGCGCCAGTCGGCTGATGCGCCACAATAAGAACAATCTCTTGTCTCTTTATATTTACCCTGAAGTCCTGCATGTGCGAGCCCCTCCGGCCCCCTCACTCAGCCGCCTCATCTGCGGCTCCGCTCCACTTTTCTGCCTCGGTCATGACTCGGTGTCAGATGGGATTTTCCCCCCTTTTTGGATAAACAGCTGCTCTCTCCGGGCAGGGAGGACGGTGATGTGGGCCACAGACGTCACTTCGACAAAAACTGAAACAAAAAGTGATAATCCTTCCGAATGAGACTCACAGACAACTGCGCATTTCCTATTAACCCCTGGAATTTAAGCACGTCTCTGCGGCTTCCGCTGACAGGCTTACAAAACTCTTACTGGCCATAAAATCTCTTGAATAATATTTATTAACCCATATTATCAGTGCATTAATTCCGCTAAAATGCTGTAAAAAAAACAAAATTAAGGCGCACATAATACAAAAGGTGCAAAACAAAATTGTCTTATAAATTCGACCCAAAAATGCAACTCCAGAAAGTTTCAGCAGCCCGCACTTGTGTCAGATACAGCACGTTTTGTGATTTCAGAGCATGAAATGCTTGCACATCTCCGCTGTTACACACTTGTTGCTCGGCAGATTGATACGGACATGCGTAAAGAGCCAGCAGGCCACAGACAGGAGCAGCCACAGCACAACAGAGCGCAGAATGAAGCCAAAACGGTGTTTTACATAGTAGCCCAGAATACACATTAGATCAGACACAAGTCCCCGGAGCATCCACTGTTTCACACAGCAGAGCCGGTGTTCAGTGGCAGTGTGGAAAGTGCATTTCCAGTCAGCCAGGTGTTGGAAATAAATGCCAGTGAGCATCAACGCCACATGAAATGTAAAAGCATCAAGTCTGTCCTGCACATGCCTGGCAGTTTTCTTCAGTGATACTGTGCTGTGTATCTGCTATACTTTGCCCGACAGCTGGCTTGTTTGGAATGCTGCACCTTCAGGTTTATGAAATGACAGCGTTGTAGGAGAGCCGTGGGAGCGGCCGCGGCTTGTCAGACGTTTTTCTCCCCAGCAAAGCTCCATCCATGCAACTCCAAGAGATTAGCAACATATGGAGGTGGGTAACGGTTTTTCTGCCGGAATACTCAACTGGATAATTGTATCAACAATGCTTGTGCAAATTAGTCACCATTTATTTGTTCTGTGCCGTCAACGTTACAGAAATCTCAATTAGGAGCGATTTAAAAGTCATTTAGTCGAAGGAGGGCTGCTCGGGGCTGCTGGTACATCTACATAGGATGGTCACTGTGCTGAGAGATTCAGATATTCTCTGTGCTGGGGATTAATGAAAGCATGAACAGGCTCCTGTAAGGGTTGTGGAGAAACAATAATCTAAGATCTTGCAAAAATGCGCAAAACGAGGTTTGGAAACAATTACAAACAGGAGCATATTCACAACTTTTGATCCACAATTTTCTCCTACGTTTGTAGTTAGGATCATTTATTACACTGGGAAGATATGTATTATCTTACACACAGAAATGATGCAACACACTCATGTTAGGAAGCTTAAACGTTGCAGAGTTGTCAGTCCCCTTGTGAGCTTGAAGTGAATTAACTGCATGACTCTTTCCATACAGTAGGAAGGTGACTGAAGCTTTTCTGTGTCCTTGATCTGTCCGCTCAATACAATCCAATCCAGCTACAGATGTGAAAATGTGTGTAAAAGCCTCTTCCGTCCCGGTGATTTGGGCCCTGTGTCAGCGATCCGCGCCAAAGACGCTCTAATTACAACATAACGGGGCAGTTTTGCGCCATATTCGTCTATAATCGAGTATTGTTATTTTCTTCCTCCCCTCAACATTGTTCCTTTCTTCCTTTTATCTCTCCATCTCCTCCTTCCATCTCCCTGCATCATCTCTCCGGCTATATTTAGCGGCTAGACTGAGGCCTTGGCGCCAGACCGTTTAAGACCTGTCAAAGTCCCTCATATTTCCCCTTGTCACGTAGAAACCCGGCGACCAGCGGCCCTCTCCTCCTCCTCCTTCTTACTTTTCCTTCTCCTCCCTCATCCCCCATGTGCAGCTACAAGCAGCCATCCTCCTCCTCCTTCTCCTCTCCTTCATCTCCTCAATTTCATCCTCCTGCTCCTCTACAGTTCACTCTGCTAAATGAAACATATCACTTCTCACTTGTAAAAAAGCTAAATGTTTCCTCAACCCCTCCCCAACACACGCACACACACACACAGAACCATACTATCATTATTTGGAACAATAGAATGAAAGAGATGCTTTCGGACAGAGCAACAGGCCCTACCTGACGCATCGTTGTTCTATAAAACAAACATAACGTCATGACAAACTTAATCATAAACTACAGCCACTCATATCCAGTTACCTGCCAGCCCTGCGGCCTGCTGTACCCTCCTACTCTCCCAGTCTTAGTTATCTGAACTGCAGCTACAGTGGTGCAGGGAGGCTGTCTGACTGGCAGGTAGACCACCAGGTGGGGGCGCTATAGTGACCCAGGGGAGCCAGAGGAGAGTGACAGAGCTGTCACATGCATGGACGTTACAGCAGCCACCAGTTAACTGCCGCGGACTCACGCAGACCACAGTCTGGTCAGCTTTAGCCTCACAGTCATACAAGGTTCTAACTTGACTCTTTACATCGCAGTGATTTCGCTTATTAATTGTAGTGGAATTGTGATATATATTGTCGGGGACCCTCGGGTGACTTTGCTGCTGGTGGCAAGCATAACCCGTGTGGCCACAGTGGAACAAGTGCACGATTTACTGCAAAATTGTGCGCGCGTGTATTTATCCATTGATAATGTGTATAACAGACACGATCAATGCACGTGACCCGGGCTTCCAAATCACAGACACGTTGTCGTCACTGTGTCATTTAATTCCTACAGAGTTGATCAAGTCTGCTGTCGGGTTGCAGGTGGAAGGTGACCTTCCCAGCAGCGGTGTCCTGTGTCCGCACACTTACCATCATTTTTAAATCGCCAATAAAGATATTAAGGTCTTTCTTTGTTTTGGAGTGTGTGCATCAAAATTTAAAGAAGTGAAAAACAAATCGGATCCCATTGAATCATCTCCTTAAAAATCACCTTCACGCGCAGTGTGGACTGTAGCCGGCCTTCAGACCTGTTCCCGGTCCCCGAAACTGATAAACTGCCACCGGAAATAACTTCAAATCCTGCAGAAACAAAAAGGCCTCTGTTAAAACGACTTTGTTTAAAAGAGATTTCCAATTAGCAGATTTAAAAAATAATAATAATAATAACAATAATAATTGTATTATTCTTGCATCCCCCCCCCCACCCCCACCCCGTTATTTATTAAGATATTTATTTCCATATATTTCCGCAAAAC